>JAQFVV010006227.1:3015896-3267522 GCA_028023455.1 Epiperipatus broadwayi
TGTCAGCATGATATAAGAGTTTAGTAATATTTTGAGAAAAACATTTGAATGCTTTTTGTCCTTGGTAGTTTATGATGTGTAAGGTACAATAAAATCCCATTTACCTTTTTCGTCATTTAAGCTTTGGTAGTTGATTCGAGTACATGATACAAAATTGATTGATTTTATAAACTTATAAACAGATTTACCAGATAATGACATGATTAAATGTATTTACTTAATGTTTTAATTGTCATTCATCAATATAACAAGAGTCTCATTGATATTTATTAAATTATAGAAAAGAACCCAAGTATTCCATGTTTATTTATTATTGCAAAGCTCTTACCTAGACTAGCATTTGTATTAAAAATCATATATGTAATTTTAAAATTCATAATCTTTAGTAGTTCCACAAATTATGCCATTTTGTCCATGGTCGGCCATAAGGTCTCATGCGATGAAAAATCGCAAATTAAGGTTTAAAGGATAATAAAATTGCATACTTATAATTTGTCTAATGTATTTTCACATACTACTATGATAGGTCTTCGCGGTACACCCTGGCTGCAACCAGATTAGATCATAACAATTTTATGTTATATCATTACTTTTGTTTGTGGTAATTTGCTCCAGATTTCGGTTATAGTCTTTGGTGCATAATATAGATGGCATGATATGCTTTTGGTTATAATTCTGGGCACCACAATGATGGGAGCATTGAGTTAGATCGATGGGTACAGTTCTTGGCTGCCCAATGATTAAAGCCATTGGTTATAAAGAATTCTATTACAGTTCTTGGTGCCAATATGGTAGGCATTGGTACGTCCCTTCAGTCTATTGGGTTATAGTAAGGTGGGTCTGATTATAGTAGTTCTCTGACATCAAGATATTAAGCTTGATTAATGTTGATGGTTACAGGTGAGCTCTTGGCACCTGTCAACGTGTGGCCCGATTGTCCAATTGATGATGGTTACAATATATATAGTATATGTTAAAAGTGTAAATGATGTGAACTATGTATGAAGTTTGTCAATATTGCTTGGAATCAAATTCTCAGTTACAATATTATAATAGTATTACTTTGCCTTTTTTTTAAAATGAAAAAAATTAGCATCACTTCAGAAATTTTATAAATGTATTATCTTTATTTAAACTTCATTTTATTTTAATTATTTAGAATTATAGTATGTTTTCTGTCTCTCACTGTGTGTGTGCTTTTTATTATTATTAAGTGCTATCAAGTTAACATTGACTTTTGTCAATTATATGAAATGGCACTTCTTGAGAATAATTTAGCATCTGACTTTTCAGGTTCTTCAATGGCAGATTCATTGCTATGAAGATGGATTTCATATTATGTCTTTGTTATTTATTGCCATGACATTTTACAAGCATAATATATTTTACCAATGAATTACATTGGTTTATAATATAAGCAAACATGATCCTTTGTACTGCAAGCAAAAGCTTCAGGAACTAATCAACTATGTCCATGCTATTATAAAAAATATTCATTACCTGTATTTTTACTACCCTTTTTTTTTTTTTTAATCTAACTTTCATATTCTTATAGAATCATATAAAATATATTACAAACAACTCTGATCATCATTTTTAAGATAAGCCTCGACACTTAAAGAGATTTTTCATACAAATGCCATAAAATATATCCAATTCAAAAATATGTTTTTACAACTGTAGATTCATTAATATCACATTAGCATATGGAAGAACATTCTAATTGATTTTATGGTTTTTTCCTACATATTTTCAGAATATATTTGAGACCATTCTTAAATTTTCCTAATGTCTTTAAGGATTTATGATTCTGTTTAATTAAGATAAAATACTTTTATCACTACTATGAAATATTCAATTTTTTAATTTATTAAACAGCAGCATATTAGAATCTGTGCTTTATCTTAACTTCAAGTTTAATTTTCTACCTAAAAAGCTAAAAACATTGCAAATATTTTTTGGAAAGTTCTCAAAAATCATTTGAACATGAAAAGTGGCATTTTTTATTTTATTTTTAAAAACAACAACAACAAAACATTAAGTATGACCTTCAGAATGTAATTTCTAGCATCAAACATTATATGAATGATGTAATTCAAATTCTTGATTACACTTCATCTATCTAAAGCATAATATGGGTATTCTGTCAGAAATCATAAAAGATTCTGATATCTAAATATTTTGATAGAATAGTGGTTGACAAAGTTGGTCATATAATTTTTTTTTCAAACTTTCATAAAGAAAATCTTCAAAATGAGAGTTCAGATAACTTTTTCAGTTTACATTATTTTCCTAGCTAAGGAGCCTACAGTCATAAAAAATTAAAATATACAGTTCCTAATCTATGTCATATCTATGAAAGCAGTTATAGTTCTCCTTTCTCTCAAGTAGACTGTTCCAGATTTCTTCTTTAACTGATCGGATTGAGCATTGTTTGCTGCTGGCCAATAGGTCAACGTTCAGCTAAATATTTAGCCAATGATTAGTACAGGTCAATAAGCAATGATGATCACTGAATCCGAATGCTCCAGTGAGGTCAGGGATTTGGCTATAAATGGTCAGCCTTTTGGAGAAAAGGGCAGAAAATGTCTGTCTATCCTACAAAGGTGGTATGCATTCTTTAGGAGAAGCTCTGCTAACTTAAACAGCAGTAAGTATTCTTACAATAGCAATATGCTATTGTCCATGCTGCTAGGTAAGTCCACAAAAGGACCAGATGCTGCTAAGACTACTACCAACATGAGACAAGCTGTCTGGTACAACCAGAAGAGTCGTTTGCCCTACCCATGAGACAAGCTATCAGGTGTAGCTGGAAGCAGTAGATTGTGAAGACTCAGGTCCAAGAATCCACAGTAGAACTATATTATTCTGTATTGGATATATATATGTAAATAAAACAGGCAAAACTCATACATATTGCCACACACAGCAAGCTAGAACAATCAATGGATGCCAGAAGGCTTGTGCATAAAATCCCCATCTAGTGCCTACTCATCCAATATCCCCAGACTAGTTTATGGCTTGTGGCCTTCGTCAGTAAGGAGCCTTGGATCTGAGAGCACTGCACCTAGATCTCTCAGATCCAAGGTTCCTCACTGACGAAGGCCACAAGCCAAAAACTAGTCTGGGGATATTGGATGAGTAGGCACTAGATGGGGATTTTATGCACAAGCCTTCTGGCATCCAGTGATTACTCTAGCTTGCTGTGTGTGGCAATACGTATAGTGAATTTTGCCTGTTTTAACAACAGTTATACACAAGCATAAGAGGTGGAGGTCATGTGATGTTTATATATGTAAATACAATAAATATTGTATTTAATTATAATACTGGTGCTAGTATTGTTTTCTGAATGGTTGGATCTGTAATCCAGACTAAATACAACAAAAGCTACTTTTGGAAACAAAATTTAAAGAGTTTATTTTAAAATTTTAAATTCTTTGCTCAAAAAATATGGACTTAGAAATGCTGCTGGTGCATTAGTTTCAGCTTTGAATTCTAAGCCAAACCTGTCCAGGGATATTGCTATTATAACACTATCATCTAGAATCCTTAATTATTCAAACTGTTAGTAAATCGTTTTGGAGAGAGTGAAGGGAGAAAAATCTTTCATAATCTTGAAGAAAAAAGATGTTTCCCCTTCAAATATTTTCATAATTTTATTATTAATATAACTATAGTAAAGTGATTAACACAAAAACAGAATAAAATGAAGAATCTTTTCTTAACATTTAGTTTTATACTACATTAATTATATTTTAAGTTAATTTAAGGGTTGTTTTCTTGCTTAATGTTAATATGTGACGATTTGTTAAATAGTCCTTAGTAGATAGTAACAGAAGTTAATATGGTAGTTATCTTTCCTATTTTAAAAATGTTTAGGTTTCTTATTGGTGGTTGTCCATGCTTTTTTTTTTAATTTTGCAAAAAGGATAATTTTTTTAAAAATTGGTGTTTGCTATATTAAAAAATGTAACATTTTTAATCTGCTATATATATATAATAAATAAAATGTCCATTAATTAGAACAAAATTGTGATCACAATAGAGAGGTATCGCAGCCGCCATGCAATCAAGACGGTTGTGGGTTTGCATCCTGGCCGATGCTATGACATATGAAAAAAAAAAACCTGCCTCAACTGCCATTAAATTAAAAAAACAAAGTGGAAGCAGAGAAATTAACCGAAAGTACTTCTATGGATTGAAAGACTGTTTATAATAGTTTATTACCTTTATATTTATTATTTTTATTATATATATATATATTGAAGCAGTCAATCTTAGCTCAAGATTGAGTTTCATAGTTCCATCTAACCTGTATTCAAACCCTATTTCCCATCCCGCCCCTTTTGTCGTGTATGTATATTTTATGTATACATTTGAGATGCGCACCTACATTATAAAATTTTAACTTTTAAATTAATATTTTTATTATTATTTTATGACTATTAATTCTTTTTATTAAAATACATAGGTGCGGCTCAAATATATATATATATAGGAGCAAAATACTAACAAAATATTGATTTTTTTTGTAAATATTTTATTATATGTCATTTGTACAACTTTTTCTTTTTAAAGTATTTTTTCTTTTAAATTGTATATTATGTGAAATCCAATATGGAAGATGCTGCAGTAATTGTCTAAAAGTAATTAAAGGGTTGGAAGCACTATTGTTTTAATCTGGGGAAGGTATTTTTAATTAAAGTTTTTACTTAAAATGGGATTAAGATTAAAGATACTTTTGTTATAAACATGTTGTCAAATCTATTTCTAATCTGGAAATAGATTTAAATTTATTTTTGGATGTTATCTTACTGTTGCATCTTCAAAAACAATCAATAAAGTATAAAATGGCTGAAATTTTGAGAGACAGGATAGATTAGCTACTATTGAGAGAAGTGATTGCTACTAGACACTATGCTGTTTTGAAATCTAAAAATGATCTAGTAAAAGCTTTTCCCAACCCTTATGGGTCGTCTTCCACTGCCATAATATTCTGCTACCCTAAAGTGAAGTAAAGGCCCAATGGAGAACTTTAAAAATGCTAATAGAAACTTGCTGCCATCGAAGAACTTGCATTTCAATTGCTGTGCACATGCTGCACTAAATTGGACTCTTAAAATTGCAGGGTAACTTCCAAACTGCCACCATCAAAACTAAATCTAGCTTGATTAATTAATCTTGAATCCTGCTATCAAGATTTCTAACATATTGTTCAATTTTCTTTTAAATTAATATGTAAATGTAATTTGCTCTTAAATGATTTTTGCTCTTAAATGATTTTATAAATCTAATTTTCTCTCATATACTCTAACTTTCTTTAACTTTGGTGTGGTCAATTATTTATAGTTATTTATTACTTAATTTTATATATATGCTTTTATTATTATTCTGCCAATCTCTAACAATCTGATGAGTTGAGTTTTGTAAAATCTTTTCTTCTTCTTTTAAGTAAACCTTCACGAATTAAGGTTTTTTTAACGTCCATTTAAAACAACGCATTATTAATTAATACACTCGCCAGATTGTTCTTTACGAGTCAACATTTTATTTATGTTTTAGTATAAAAAAATATATTTGTTTAACTCTGGATTTTCTACCTGGGGTGAATCCAGAACTTTGGCTAATTAACGCTTTGAAATTTTAAAATATTATTTATTCATTTCTGAAAAGGTGACTGATTATTTGTTTTCTATATAACTGCTAGTTTTTTTTTTCTATACTCTTAAAATAGTATATGCTTAAAATATCAAATACAGTATTTATATATTCCAGTTATTGTAAAATCAACAAAGGTGGGATTGATTTATTTAAAAATAGCAGAAAAGGGATGGGATAAATCTTAATGTTTCTTTTACTAAATAAAATCTTCATGTATATTTTATTAAATGAAATCTTCTCTCTATATATATTATAATGGCATAGCATATTATCTATATAAATTATAGTATTCAAACAAGGGTCATTTATTTTAAAGCAGTAAAACTTATTCAATGTCGTTAGTGACATTTATCATTACTGCGTTACTGACATTCAATCTATCTTTGTATTTATATATTATGTGCTTCTAATATTCTAATCTGGGGGTTAAGACAAGTTCGAACCCATACATTTCTCATTATTTATTCTGTATAAAATGCCTCTGGCAGTGATCCCTAAGTCTGGCATACGCTATGCTTATTCACTTTCATCATATAAAAATGCCTCTGGTGATGATCCCTAAGTCTGGCACACGCTATGCTTATTTACTTTCTTCATATTAAAGGCCTGTACATCAGCAATGACCATGGTATGCCTATTCACTTTGTTTTCGTCCAGAAGCATGACTTTTCCTGTTATTTTTAGGCTGTTATGTCAGCACCACAAACTTCTTCATATTATGATTTCTTTTGCTTCATGACCCAGTTTTAATGCTCTAATATTAAAATTGCACTCTGCTTAAATGTCAACTACTTCCAGTCTTATTAATTGAATTTATTTCAGTCTTATACAATCCCACCATCATAGTTTAGTTCTGTATTTAAGAGTATCTATATGCCTTGGGGAAAATTAAGCGTTCTTCTTACCAGCGCTATTTAAAAGAAGTTTCATTAAGTATTTTGTCATACAATCAAAAATGTTTTTAAATGTATTTTATTTATTTTCACAACCGTAATGGCATGAAAATAGTTTGTAATATATCTGTAATGAATCTCAGAATGCTCCTCGAAATAATGTTAGTCATCATGTTTCAGAATGGTATATAAAAGCGTTAGTTGCAATTCTATGTAAATCCTTTTATTAATCAATTGGCATCTTAATATTGGAACCATCAAAGATGTGTGCTTATTTATAATATATTATTTAGCTAATAAAGAGCATATGAGAAATAGTAGCATGAATGACAATATATAATCTATCGTTTGGTAGATCGCTTGCTCATTCACGCACATACTAATGTACTTAATTTATAAATATATGTAAATTAATAATTTGACATTAGATTAAATTATATTTTTATTGTCTAATTTATTTGAGTAATTCAAATTCCTCTTTTCTCCACTTCCCAACATACGGCCATGCTTATATATATTTTAGTTTATGTCATAGTTAATAGATGTCTCATTGTTTTGCTCAGCTTTGCTAGTTGGCCAGATTAAGATTAATTCTCATGTGCCATCACTATTATGTTATTCATTAGGTGTTTAATCTGGGGCTTAGAGAGTGGGTTCTAATTCAGACTGGTCCCTGACCTAAATCTCGGGCTTGACTGGATTTGAAGTACAGTTTGTGAGTTCCAGCTCATGTTATTTGGATAAACATGTTTTGACCGGTACAATATATATTATAATAGTAACCTCCAGTTATTATTATTAACCTAACATACTTTTATCTCTAATGAAATTATTTATAAATATAAAATCTATTTGATTATTTTAATATGTATACATCTATACTATTTATATATACATGTGAACTTTTAATAATACATGCTTAATTTCAAGCTTTTGAGTAAATGCCAGATTTGAAGTTGAGAAATAAATAATTTTATATATATTTTATTATTAAATCTTAATGTCTATTGAACAATTAATATTTGAATTAAGCATGAAATTGTAACAAAAACACGAGGAGATTCATTCTTTCTCTAGTTATTGAGAGAAGAAAAGAAAATAATTTCTTTTTAAATAACTTTTTCTTTTATAAATTCTATTATTCAACATTTGGAATTAAATATTAACTCTTCCAAATTAAGATAAATCTATGGATTAAAAGACTATAAGGAAAATATTTAAATTTTCTATTAAATCTTAAAAGGAATAGCAATATAAAAGAAAAGAACATCTGTTTGAGTTTTTGGAAACTACATTATTTTAAAACTTCGTTATTCTTCAGATATATATAAATTTAAAATAATTATATATATATAAAGAATATTACAATGTGCATTGAGTAGAATAATTGTATCGTAAAGGTTTCAAAACCACCTTACATGTTATTTTGAAATATTAGTTGTAAAGAACGTCTAATAATAATAGAAAAATGGAGAATAAGAACATCAACATTCGAAGAATATTTACTTTATATTATATCAATCAAATCATTGGATATTATTAACAGTTTATCAATTAAGGATAAATAAATCATCATTATACCAATGGATTAATATACTTCGTAAGAGATCTTCATTAGGATTATGAACTACAGACTTAAATATCTATTCTTAACTCTGGAAAATAAGTTTTTCTTTATTTATATATATTATAACACTTATAATAATAATAATAATATTTATTATTATTATTATTATTATTATTATTATTATTATTATTATTATTTCAAATTTGGCATCATTGTATTTTAATAGGAATATTTAAATTTAATATTATAAACATAAATTGAAAGCTTGACATAATTCATCAAAATTAAATGAAATATAAAAAAATGGTTATAATTTAACAGATATTTATAAATAGGTTTATTATACTTATATAATATAATAAACATTTAATGTATTTTATTTATTATAAATACATATATAAGTTATAAAATTGTAAATAGTACTTATATATATATATATATTAATAATTATGAAACATATATAATAAGAACTATAAATAAATTAATAAGTTATATAAATTATTAATTTTTGAATCTAGATATTATTTTTATATATCTGTTAATTTGAATTATATTCTTCACATTTGAATAGTTTATTATAGTATAGAATTTTATCATAGGGTATTAGAGGAGAATATTATTTATTAATATTTTTAAATGGTAAAATTCATCCTTATTTATTTATTAATATTTTTTACATTATATTTCTTATTGCTTATTAAATATTGAGTTATTAACTGGATCTCTTTGTCTAATCATTATTAAATTATATTATATATATGTTAGTATTATAAATATCATACGAAAATCAATTATTAGTTAATGCTTGTATAGAGGCATATTATATAATGACTTGTTTTGAAATTATCCCTGAAAAGAGCTAATTGCAAATTCTCCATGAGTTTGAATATCGTGGCTTAATGGTGACTGGAAGAGGGATAAGAGATGGATGAATTAGTCTAAATTATATCAAAATTTATTTAAAAGTTATTGAACTAGCATAATAAAGATGGATATAATCATGGACTTAGTATTTCATCGATTCATTTCTAGCATTCTACTTGAAGACCCAAAGTCCGATTGTAGTGAAATGCATATCTCTTTCTGGTGAATTTAATCATCCCGTTATATTTAACAAGCCTAATTTAGACTTTAATTATAATCGATTCCATTATAATATATATATATATGGTAATTTTCATTATCAAATTGCTGAAGTACTTATAATCTGAATTTGAGAAAAGAAAGTTTAGAAAATGTTTAAAACAGAATTACTTTCTTAAGGCATGATTTGATTATATGAGTCTGGATAACAAATTTTGAATGATATGCTGTAATTAGAATAATTGCAAATTGTTACTTACACCAACATGATATTTTATCACCCCACCACCATCCTCCATATGTCCATCTTCCCCATTGTGTGCATTCCCATTCATATAAACCATATAGACGGTAACCTTCATCACAACTAAAACGCACTCTGCTACCAGCATAATAAGAATTGATTTCTTTGTGTCCATTTTTAGGTGTTGGCAATGATCCACATGGTTTTTCTGAAAACAATAAAAATGCAATAGTCAAAAATGTAACTTAAAAATGATTATTTGATTTCTTTAAATAGAAAAATAAAAGTTTTTTTTAAAAATTATTCAGACTAATATTTTCTAACAATAGAGTAAAAATTGTGATTTCTAATAAAAAAATAACACCTAAATAGGTTATTAACAAATATATATTTTAATACAAAAAAAACTTAACAGCAAAAAATAAAAGAGATATAAATAATATTTATAATAATCTTAGGTACTGTTCTATTAGCTCGTGTCAGCCACTTGATGGCATTGATGCTATGTAAAAACACAGAAATATGACATTACCAGGCTGCCAGCATAAAAATTAATTTTTAATATCTTTATATATTAATGTAATGTTAGTGTATCTACAAAATGAACAAGTTTGTTGATTTGTTATTTAGTTGATATGGAATATATGTATATTGTAACAGTATGAAAAGTAGAACTGCTTTAACCTAACCAAGAGATGCAGGTAGAGGGAGTTGGAATCTTAGCTACTCATCCAGATTGCTACTAAGCAACTTACTCCCCAAACCCTACTAGAATTTATTCTTAAGGTATGCCTGGTGGTCAGGGAGAGATGAGATCCCAAAGGGGAATTTTAACAAATAAAAATCAGGTTTAGACTATATAATGACACAGACAAGATATTGATGAGATTAGTGAATGAAAGTTTATTGTTCAATTAAAAGAAGTGACAATTTGAAGAAATCATTAACAGAAAAAAAATGTTGCAAGTTATTTTCTTGCATCTATACACATGGATATGTATTGATATGCATTAGTATGATCCAATTAATATAATTAAACAATGGTATGGTAGTTACAGAACAATACCATACTTAGCCAACAACTGGGTGCTTTACTTTAAAGGAGAGACAGAAAAACATAACTCTAGGGTGAAATTACAAAAATGGGTAATTGGTTAAAACTATTTAAATAAATTGAGGCCATGTTCAAATATAGCCTGCATTTAAATGACAAAATAAAGAAAAATCCCCCAGTGGACATTTTTCAGGCTTACTCAGCAATATTTTGAGCATATTACAAAGTTAAGATTTTATCTATAATGAAATTAACATTACTGTGGTCCTTGGTGACTTAATTGTGTGAGTTTAGAAGCAATTTTCAGAGACACAAAAATTTTACATATGGCTAATGAAGTGTGGATAGCACCCCGGGTCTAACTCATTTGCCTCAGCATGATCCAAGCTCAGGGCTGGAGTATAAGTGCTTGTGTCCAGTAGTAATATTGAAAAAAGGTTGAGATCCACTTTATCATCAATGGCCATCTCAGAACAGTGTTAGCCTATTATCAATGACGACGGGAGCTATGGAGATGTGCCAAGACATTTTCACGAATCATTGAGTAGCACAATATAAAAAAATGTGGTTAACCGACTGTTGAACTTTAAAAACCTTAGGTAAAATATACATATATGAAATAATATGAAAAAAAATCCATACTGAAGTGCATTTTTTTTTAAAATTTGTATTACAGTACACATTACTGCACATTTATGTTTATTAATTATGTGAAATTATTCAAATTAAAAAACAATGTTTAATTATAAATTATTTAAGTGAACGTAAAGACTTATTACTGTACTCCCGAGTAACAAAAGGCTTAATGCGTATCGTAAATCAGTCAACTTTAGAAAAAAAAAATCAACTTATTTTAAAAAAAAATTTAACTGTTCTAATTTTCAAAAACATGCACTAAGTTTATTTTTCTTACTGTATCTTTTTAGTAATGTAATAGTGCCCCCCCCCATTCGTGAAGAAAGATTATTCATTAACATTTTAAATGCAATCCGTTTTTCTTTTTAAACTTTTTTTTAAAAATGTTTTTCTTTTGATTTGAAATCACTTGGGTGTATGTAATTAAGGAACACACACATGCAATTTAATATTAGTATTTAGTGTTTTCCTGAAAGTTTGTGATGATGGAATTTTAGTTGTACTGTTTTCATCATCTAATATAAGTGTTGAATGTCTAGAAAAATTAAACTTTATTTAAATAATCCATGTACTGTACATTATATTTAAATAAAATTTAATTTTCTAAAGACATTCAACACTTATATGTATACAGTATTATGGATTCAGTAATTATATATATTTTAAGTTTATACGTTCTATATTCAAAATACTGAATGCAGCACTAACATTGTGTATTATGAATAAAATATTGTATGTGCTACACAATTACAGCAAAGTCATTACCAGTATACGTATTACAGTAATGTACTTTTGCTTTGGGGTAAAATGAATTTAAAATACCTATACTCTGATGTCATCAGTGATGCAAAATTCAAGATGGCTTCCAAAAAAAAATTTTCCCGATCGTTATAGTGAATAATCGATTGTAAATCGAAGTAGTGGGTACAAATTGATGATGATCGCTAATGTGAAATATCACTAAGTAGCCAATCGCTAAGTGGGGTAAAGGTGTATATATATGTTTATGCTGAGCCATAAGAAAGAAATCGGGTTTTTTTAAAAAAAAATTTAAATAGTATACAATTCAAGTAATATATACTGTCAATCCGTTAATAAAAAGAAAGATTTACATATATATTAATAGGATTAAGAATCACAATTATACTGGTCAAAAAAAAACAATGAAAATGTTAAAAAATTATCAGGCTATATATATACATGAACACATTATAATTATAATGCATAAATGACTTAAGTTTATGATAAAAGCCAAAATAAAGTATAAGTGAAAATTAAAGTTACCAATAACTATTTAAAATTGTGCACATCTTTATTAGACAGCCATGAAGACATTCTGGTCAGCAGTCTGTATTGATGGCTTAGGGTGATTTCTGTCCTCGGTTATCCATTTATAGCAGCAGGAATTTGTCAAGCAAAAATTGTTCTAGCACTCTACATTTCTTGGGTTACATCTTTCAAACTCCAGCAGACAGGAAAACAGTCGAGAGATAGAGAAAAGTCTACTCCACCATTTTACCTACAGCACCCATTTTAAGTTCTTTTTCTTCTTGTCTATAGAAGGCTGGTGGCTTAAGAATTTATTCAGAAAGGCTAAGATATTGGTTGCAGAGAGCTCTTTCCAAAAAGTTAATTATATTTCTTTTCCAATAAAAATATCTTTGTGGCTGTTTTTGGTCCAAGCAGTAAGCTGAGCCAGGTAAAAAGAGAGAGAACAATAGTCAAGTTCTCAATTTATACCTAACTTGTTGGCCATCTTACATTTCAATGCCATTGTTATGCTATCTTATTTTTAATTACAGTGTTTTTAATTAATTATTCCTATCTAACTAATTTTTTTCTCTAATGAGTTCTGTGATTCTAGGAATTTTATTTTGTTATCTAAAATAAAAATTTTATTTCATAAAATTTATGGAATGTTTTAAAGTTTCTATTTAATTTAAATTTAGTCTACATTCACTGTGGTTGGATTCAGGATCTTTAGTTAAACCATAGTGAATGGTGAAGCAAACATATATATATATTTAATATGTATATATGTGTAGCTTCAATATAAATGAGAAGTTGGATGATAGAAATTAAAATAAGTTCAAAACAATTTTTTCTTCAAATTTTACTCTTACCCTGATATGTAAGGTGGAAATCGTTTGTAAATAAATTAGACAAGTTATATATGTATACTTAATCAAACCAGGTATGTATTAATTATGCATTAGAAGGCCAATAGTTATATATACGTCTGCTAATTTTATATTTGGAATAGAGAGGTATGATGCGATGCTAAGAATAAAATGCTGATATAATACCCGCATCTAAATTAATTAAATGTCTTTAAGGAAAAAGGGTTTTTTATTCATTTCATAATGGATTGGGTTTTTTTTTGTAGCATAGTAATATATGGGATAGTATACCTATATATTAATGTTAATAAAGTTGTTTCACTGTATCTGCAATACTGTGTAGTACTTGGTATCATGTGTCAACATTCTTTTATTGCTTTCTGAAATACTTCATCATCCAATCCTTAAATACCAGAGATACCTGGTGTGAACTCCTCCTAAATGGGTCAACCAAAGAAATGGACATAAGCAACTGAAGCATGCTTACCTGGCTCACATTAAGGCTTTCAAAATGAACAGGATTCTGGAGCTGTCAAAGCAGGACTCCTTTTGAAGAGAACCCTTTTGTTGACAGGAATGGGACTTGCATCTGAACTGTGAGATGGTTTTGGATATTTCCAATCTCATCATTTCACCCCACCCACATTTCTTGGCATGTAGGAGTATGTTGTTGTTCTGTAAAAATGCTACCACACCAGCTTCTGTGGACAGCAGTTGGCACAATTTGAACAGCTCGGTTTTTCAGTCAGCCATTTTATTTGTCATGGAAGTATTCTCGTGCAAACATGAGCTGGTCGAAATCTTGCTTGGACATACGCTTTCAAAATTTTTTGAATGTTCCATAATGAGTAAGGAACCACGGCGATGGGTTTACAAATGTTAGGATGTAATAGTAGGTCAGTTGACTTATAAGCTAATTACTTTGACATGCATATTTAAAGAGTTGTGGCAGGCTGAAGTCCAGACAACCCCAGATGATACTGTAGTGAACTTTGAACTGTGAATATTGGGATAAAGTGCATAACATGAAGCAGCAGGCTGGTCAGCAGAACAGCATGCTAAAATGGCCTCTTTCTGTGCTTTTGCATAAAAATAAGGTTGGTGGTGGCTGTGTAAATGTTTTTGCATATAAATAACACCATCAGGTGGCTGACATGAGCTAATAGAACAGTACCTAATCTTAATAATAAAATATTATGATACTGAAATGTATGAAAATAGTATTGATGACAACATTAAATTATAACACTTTATTAAAGAAGATGAAATAATGCCTGTGAAATCACAAGTATGAACACAAAACACCAACTATTGAGGCTTTTAAACATAAAAATATAGATCAATTACAAAAAGAACAGTTTATTGATAATATATCGATAAATTTTTATGTAAAACAGTATGATAAAACCTCATAAATGTCAACACCTAAATCATTATATATTAGCTAACAAAAGATCTTTTTCTAGTTGTTAGGTCTTATATATAATAATAAATTATATATCAACAACTTGTGAGAATGAAATTATTTGCATTTCAAATATTAACGATAAAAACAATTTTGGCATTATTTTATTTCTAATTACATTAGACTGCAAGTGATTATTTATTTATGTTTACTAAGTAATTTTTTGGTCTTAGCAAAGATGAATACTTATTGACTCTGCTTTGGGAAATAAAGTAATGTCAAAATTATGTTATTGTGAATATCTGAAATACAATTACTTTCATTCTTGCAAGTTGTTATCAGAATCTGTTATTACATACACAGATAAGGATTTTGGCAGATTATAAGCAGCCATATACTCATTAATTATACTTTGTATATATATCTAGTGATCATAAAATGCAAGCTATGAGCAAGTTACAAAATTTATAACTTGTTTTGTTTTATCATATATATATATATATTAAAGTTAATAATGATGAGCACCATGCACACTAGATGGTTTATTTACAATAATATGGATGCCACTTTTCTGATTGGTTACAATTTATATGAATTAGTAATGGGTTAGTATATTTAATTAGTGACTTTCTGGTTGAACTTCATAAAATAATCAGTCTTAATAGCATACAGACAATTCTTTATAGAGTTGGACTTTATTACTACACTTTATTACACATCCTTCCATTTTAATCTAATAATGTTCTCTGTTTTCCACAAGCATTTTCATTAGTATTGCAGGTTTAGCAAACACCTTACTGCTCACTCAACTATCTCTGGCTTAATATAACTGGCTTTGTATCTCTTTTTCATTAAGTTCTTCAGACATTTTTAATACTGCTAATTTGCATAAATATTTCATTGTTGTCCTCATGCAAATTAGAATATCCAGATTAATTTGCACTTTGCATACTTTTATTTATTCTGCATTTCATTATTTCTAGAGTGACCACAATATCTTTTGTATTGACCAGTTATGAATACACACATACTTGTAATTCTATTTATTTCACAAACCAGTCAATATACTGCTATATTAACATTTTCATGATGTTTTTATGGAAAATTTATCATAGAATATAATAGTTATTTTCAAGTATTTATGTTAACAGTAATAATTACATATGTTTAAGAAGTTCAAGTTGATATTAATTATGTACCATTATTAGATTAATTATGTACTATTATTAGATTTTTATTATTAAATAATCTTTTCTAATCATTAATTTATTGTAAGAAAAAAGAAGTCATATTTATGTAAAAAAAAACAACCCATCAATACATCACATGATCATCATTTCATATGCTTACATATACTTATGACAACTTTATTGCTTTTATTATCATGAAAATTTTAAGACAAGCAAACAAAAATCTCTGAGCTTGAAGCAAAAGATTTTCTAAACTAAAAAAAAAAAAAAAACTAAAGGAAAATTACTGATTCTAAATTATAAGAATTAAAAGAGAGATAATATCCCTTTATTTTAAATTAAATATGTCAATTCAAATTAAAAAAATCCTATTCAAGAGGATAAATATTGCACTTGGGACTGTGATCTGTTAATGACAGATGCCAAAATAATGATTATTGGAAAAACAATGGATGCATGTTTCTATAATATGTATTTCCATGGCTTGGAATTTTCAATCAAAGAAAAGAAATGATGGATACTAAAAAATGATATATGCGTGTATGATGGACTGAGAATTCACTATAATTGATCGTTTAAACATGAATGGAAATCTTTGTAATATTCTGTCATAATAAATAATTGAATGCTTTATTACATGGGAGTTTATAAAAAATTTAAGAAACCAGAAATGACAGAGGTGGAATCATGATTCAGGAACCTTGAGCTACAGTATCCATTATTCTAGTATTGCATTAAAAGACCCAATGCATAATATTATGTATATGTAGGAGGATTAAATATATATATATATATGTGATATAATAAATATATTTCATTATACATGTGTGTATGTAAATATATCAATGTTTATTCAAATTTATATTAATGATAAATAATAAAGTAATATATATATTTAAAAAAAAAACATTATTTTTAATCTACTTTATAATGTATATAAATCGTAAAAAAAATCTAGGTGTCAATATATGGATAAAGCTTGTTGTTAATGTTCATAATATAATACTAAAGAGGTAAGATGTTGTCAAAAGAATCTTGTTTATATAAAAATATTTATAAATATTTAGGTGTTATTTATTTATATGCAAAAATAACCTGATGGATTACTACTTAACATATTGGATTATTTCCATTATCTAGTTTGATTACTAAATGTATTTAGAAAAATTCAATCTTTATTTAAACTTTTCAAATACATTAAACTATTAATAATAGTATATAGATTAGTAAGTGATATTATTTCCCTCAGTGCTGTAGACATTGCTGGCCTGATATATGACAGTACTAGCATGAAAATCAAAACGGTGATCTTTAGATTCATGAATATTGAATTTAAGATTTTCTCAAAGACAACAGCCAGTAGAAATTTTATATACTTATTCATGAAGGTCCTCCTGATTTCATTTTTTCTTAAGGACAAGATTATGAGGATTTTCAAACAGTATGAATTATCATATTAAGTTGACCTATGGGATTATTTGCCATTATCACATGAGCAGTTTCTTTAATTTTTTTTCTTTTTACTTTTCCTCTCTGTCCAATAGTGTTGCCCTTTTCCAATAATATATATGTTCATTGATACATGCATAACCTGCTATTTTAGATCATGAATATATCAGTAACCATATGTTTGATTGAAAAAAAAAATAAGCATATTGGAAAAAGAAGAAAAAAAGTGAAAATTTAAAGACGATCTTACATGATAATAATAAACAATTCCATAAATTAATCTAAGGTGATAACTTTCATTATTTGGAAACCTTCAATATTCTTGTCCTTAAGAAAAAATAGAAAACTCAGGAAGATCATCACAGATACATATATGAAATTTCTATTGATTTTGCCTTTTATGAATCTATAGAATATCTCAATTCTCATGTTAGTACTATGACCGGTTAGATCAGATACACTTGAAGAAGAAAGGATAATAATACCACTTAAAACATATTATATGCTAATCTGTATACTATTATTTATATTTGAATGTATTTGACAATTACAATTAGATAATGGAAATAGTTCAACATGTAATTAAAAGTTTCAGATAAACATAAAGGATTATATTTATTCCCATTTTACAATAATAATAAAAAATGCATACTTCTAATAGACATTCTTAGATACAATTCATAAAATCTTTTCTTAAAATCTCTAGTGCCAATAGCAAGTTCCCTGCTTCCTGTAACCAAATAATCATATCGACATTCAGAAAAACTTTGTGCATTCCTAGAACCACACGCTATGTCTACTTCAGATTTTCCAAAAGTGGCATTAGGAGGCAATTCTACTGGTTCTTCAAATTCAGGTTTGAATGCAGCTGTGTAATAAGAATGAGATCCTTTATTAAATCCATAAGTAAATAAACTTGCTCCTGTTTCTTTAACATCATCTGTTCTTCTCCCTAAAAAATAAAAATAAATGTAAATTATATAAAAATGTGTATGTATGCAATAAATGTTACTTTGTTATTGACATCTGGTAGTTAAAAAATTATATAAGTATATCACATACAGTGACATCACCATAATTACATTATTTGCTTTCAAAACTTCATATTTAAATAACAAACCCTATGGGATAGTAGTGTATTCTATGTTTTTAATACACATATCCATAATATATATATATGCACACACAATAAAAACAATTTTAAAAGTTTTATACTGTTATATTTTAGAGAAAAAAATTGTTTTAGTAACCGTAATTTGTATAAGTTATAAAGCTAGGATTTGTGACTCTATAAAAAATAGAAAAGAATAGAAACTTAAATATAGAACGATATTATAAGTAAAAAGCAAGGAAAAAGGATTACTGATAGATAAAAGAAATCTGAATAATAATGCTGGAAAGCTTAATAGATTTAAGTATAGAAAAGGCTACTATTGTTTAATTAGAGCATTAAGCTATTTTAAACTAATCAAAAAAATACAGAGGAATGATCAGTTTAATCAAGATTTGAAAGACTAATTGCAGGTGAAAGAAATGTACACTGACACAATTAAAAGCTTGATGATAATTTGTGAAAAGACGCACACAGGTGGGAGATAGCTGAATGTAAATAGCTATTTTCTTTTATAATAATAAATACCGGATATTAAACTGCGGAAACATATAAATAGTGTGTGTTAAAAAGAGCAGCAGCTTTTTCTTACTCTTTGTGTGATGGTTCTGTTGCATTGTGGGACATCAAAGGAAAGGAACCAAAGGAAAAGCTATTGGAAAAGTTGTGCTATGAGGGATGTAATTCCAAAGACCAAACTTCTCTAGATGCTGGATAGGGAACATTAAACAGACCACACAGGTTTTATTTTTATTTATGTATGCTTGGCGAAGCTCATAAGAGCTGTGCAAAGTCAGACTGTGAATATAAACAATTTTTAGTTTTTTACTCAGGTCTAAGAATAGTGAAGACAGTGGTTAGTTATTAACTGTGGGGAGTATTAGCATTTAGTGGGAAATAGTCCTTCAATTCAAGGACTGATTTGATCACGTTAGTAAATGCCAAACTTTAGGAAGATATATGTGCAGAAATAACTCGGGTGGTCAGTTGTTAGTAGTCATCAAAATTACTGCAGGCACAATTGTATATAATGTGTTACGTATATTAATGTAAGTAAATATATTTTCATCTTTATTTTGATGTTATTCTTTAAAACTTATAATCTATAATTTTTGTTATTTTGTTGGCATTCAGCTTCATGGTTGAATACCCAACAAACTTTGTGGAGTCACAATTATATTTGAACTCAGAAAGTAGGAATTTCAAAAAGTGAGCCAGTCACAGTAGGGTTATTTGAATCTAGAAAAAATGTCATTAGGCAGTCAGTGGCAACAAAATGCAATGTTAGTGATGCTGGGGACTGGTTATGCAGTTCTTGCTCAATGGGATTGAGGACAATAAGAGAAAGGTAGTGGTGCTAATGTGTTTATTGGAAAGAAGGGTAATAAATGTAATAAGTATTATGACATATCCATAAAGGAGCCAGTATCTTATGAAGAGATAGTGAAAATATTTAAGTGACCATTTTAGCCATAGACAATCTAAACATATAACCAAGTTGTCTTTAAGAAATAGAAGACAAAGTAAGAGTGACATGGTAAAACAGTACAGCATGGTATTAAAAGAATTAGCAAAGTATTGCTTATATGTAGATAAGATACTACTAGATTAATTATTTTGGGGTCTTTTAGATGATAGACTCAGGCAAAACCTGCTTACAAAAATGTATTTAAATTTCAAGACAGCTAATAATAAGGGAGTAGCTCACAAGCTGATAATCAAGCAAACAACCTTTTTTAAAAATAAATTTGAAAATGAGACTAAAATTGCAGTTGAAAAAACTGATCAAAAAGAATGACATAAAAGCAATAGCACAAGCAAAAGAATTAATTGTTCTGTGACAAAGCTGGGCATATGAAAAGAGAGTGCAAATTTTGAAATGAAAGGTGCCATAACTGTGAACAAAAAGGGTCTTTGGAAAAAAGTATAGAGAAAGTGAGAACAAAAAACCAGTCAGGAGTGGCAGCAAAATATAAAAATGGAGTTGTAACAGACAATATTGGGAATATCAACAATATGAGAATAAGTAGGCATAATAAGTTTATGTTACAGCTAGAAATCTGTAATGAAAAGTTAGAAATGGAAATTGATAGGGGACTGGCATATCACTGATCTTAAAGAAGCAATGGAAACAGGTTAGGGGGGAAACAGACATATCAATTAAAGAGACATCTATCAAGGCTATGAACTTGGAATCATTGGTTATATGATAATGCATATAAAGTACAGAAAGAAAAGAGTAAAAGTATTTATATATAGTGGGAAAAATCGGTCCATTAATAGGATGGGAGTAGTTTAAAACACTAAAAAGTATAACAATGTGAATGCTGTGAACAATAGGGCAAGCAGACAAGAAATAAAGCAAAGATACCCAGAATTATTTGCAAATGAAATAGGGCTACTAGTAACAAACCCTGTCCATAATGAATTGGTGGAAAAAGGAAAGTATTATTCATAAAGCCAGAAAAATACCATTGGCACAAAAAGAAAAAGTAGAGAGAAAAAGAGTGAGCCAAAGTAATTATGATAATGTGAAGTTCAAAATGGGAGCCGCAGTAGGGGTTCTTGATGTGTTGAGTAAAACTTGGTTTAAAGGGACAGTAGAAAAGATTTTGTTGAATTATATGGTAATTATTAGGGATGAAAATGATGTAATATATAGATGCCATGAAAACCATATTAGAGATAACAGATACATTCAATTTGGGAATGATGAATTTAGGGACTGAAAAGAAAATGCATGACCCAAAGGCAGAGATTCATGAAAACCAAAATGATAATGCCATTAGAAAAGTATCAGAAGAAAACAAAAGTTTAGAAATATTTATAAAACAGGAAGAAGCTGAAAGTGCACCGTTAGAAAAAAAATCACCCAGACGTATTTGGGAAAAGTGAAAACCAAATAGATTTCAAGATTATGTATAATAAAGTAAATGGGATATTTTCTGGAGCGGAGGAGGTGCTATATTTTGGAAAAATATTGCTTTAGTAACTATAATTTGTATAAGTTATAAAGCTAGGATATGTGACTCCAGAAAAAGTAGTAAAGAATAGAAACTTAAATATAGAATGATATTGTAAGTTAAAAGCAATAAAAAAAGATTGCTGATAGATAAAAGAAATCTAAATAACAATGCTGAAAATGCTTAATGGATTTAAGTATAGAAAAGGTTAGTATTGTTTAATTAGAGCATTAAGCTATTTTAAACTAATTAAACAAAAGAATACAGAGGAAGGGTCAGTTTGATCAAGATTTGAAAGACTAATGCGGGTGAAAGAAATGTACATTGATACAATTAAACGCTTGATGATAATTTGTAAAAAGATGCATTACTGGAGGAGGAATAGTTGAATGTAAATAGCTGTTTTCTTTTATAATAATTAATACTGAATATTAAGCTGTGGAAATGGATAAATAGTGTGTGCTGAAAAGAACAGTAACTTCTTCTTACTTTTCATGTGATGGTGCTCTTGCTGTTGTATTGTGGGACATCAGGAGAAAGTACCCAAAGAAAAAGCTGTTGGAAAAGATGTAGCAACTTCTTTGTTATGAGGGATGTCATCACAGAGACAGACTCTGTAGATGCTACTAGTCAGATAGAGATCTTAAACAGATTGCACCAGTCTTATTTTTATTTGTGTATGTCTAATAAGGCTCATGAAAACTGTGCAGAGTCGGACTGTGGCTATAAACAATTTTATCAGGTCTAAGATTAGTGAAGACTATAGTTAGTTGTTAACTGGGGGGAGTATTATACTCCTCCAAGGACTGATTTGATCATGTTACTAAATGCTGAACTTTAGGAAGATACATGTGAGGGAACAACTGTCAGGTGGTCAGTTGTTAGTAGTCATCAGAATGACTGAAGATCCAATTGTGTATAATATGTTATGTGTATTAATATATAAGGTATATGAGCACAGACTTTCACATGCTCCACCACTCTCCACACTATCTCATAACACTGATACACTTGAACACATTGTCTTTAAACTTATAGTCTATAATTTTTGTTATTTTGTTGACATTGAGCTTCGTGGTTGAATATCCAACAAACTTGGCACAGTCACAGTCTTATTTGAATCTGTAAAGTAGGGATTTCAAGAAGTGAGACAGTCACAATAGGGTTTTTTGAATCTAGAAAAAATATTGTTAGGCCAGTCAGTGGCATCGGAATTTGATGTTAGTGATGCTGGAGAATGGCCTCTATACATTATACAGTTAGAGAATTTTTTTTTGCACAATGGGATTGAAAACAAATAGAGAAAGGTAGTGCTAATGTATTTATCAGGAAGACAAGTAATAGATGTAATAAGTATTATGACATATCCATAAAGGAGCCAGTATCTTATAAAGAGATAGTCAAAAAATTAAGTGACCATTTTAGCCCCAGACAATCTAAACATATAGCCAAGTTGTCTTATAAAAAATAGAAGACAAAGTAAGGGCAAAACAGTAAAACAATACAGCATGGCACTAAAGGAATTGGCAAAAGATTGCTAATATGGAGATTATATAGACAAGATACCACTAGATCAGTTATTTTGGGGTCTTTTAGATGATAGACTCAGATAAAACCTGCTGACAGAAACGGATTTAACTTTCCAGTCAGTTATTAAGAAGGGAGTGGCTCATGAGCTGATAATAGAACAAGCAGTATTTTTTAAAAAAATAAAATTAAAAATGAGAGTAAAATTGCATTTGGAAAATCTGATTGAAAAGAATGGCATAAAAGCAATAGTACAAGCAAAAGAATTAATTGTTTTTACTGGGCACATGAAAAGAGAGTGGAAATTTCAAAATGAAAGTTACCATAACTGAAAACAGAAAGGACATTTGGAAAAAATATGTAGGGAAAGTGAGAAAAAAGTCAGGAGTAGCAGTGAAAAATAAAAAATGAATGTGTCATAACAGACAATAGTGTGAATATCAATAGAACAAGAATAAGTAGGTAAAATAAGTTTACCATTACAGCTAGAAATCTGTAATTAAAAATTGAAATTGATAATGGGTCTGGCATATCATTGATCTCAAAGAAGCTATGGAAATAGCTTAGAGGGGGTACAGACATATCAATTAAAGAGACATCTATCAAGGTTATAGATGTCAGTGGAAATGAACTTAGGGAATGATAGGTTATGCGATGGTGCCTATAAAGTACAGAAATAAAAAAAATAGAAGTATCTATATGTATAGTAAAGGAAAAAATCAGTCTGTTAATAGAGCCTGACTTGTTTAAAAAGTTAGGAATAACCATTAATGTGAATGATGTGAACAATATGGTAAGTAGACAAGAGATAAAGCAAAAATTCCCAGAATTTTTTGCAAATGAAGTAGGGCTAATATCGCAAACCCTGTCCATATTGAGTTGGTGGAAAAAGCAAAACTTATTATCTGTAAAGCCTGGAAAATACCATTGGCACAAAAAAAGTAGAGAGAAAAAGAGTGAGCCAAAGTAATTATGATAATGTGAAGTTCAAAATCGGAGCCGCAGTTTGGATTTGTGATGTGTTGAGTATAACTTGGTTTAAAGAGACAATAGAAAAGATTTTGTCAAATTAATATATAGATGCCATGAAAATCATGTTAAATGGTGGGAAATAACAGACACATAATAAATTTAGGAACTGAAAAGAAAATGTGTAACCCTAAGGCAAGAGATTCATGATAACCAAAATGATAATGCTATTAGAGAAGAAGTATAGGAAGAAAACAAAAGTTCACAAACACTTATAGAACAGGAAAAAGTGGAAAGTGTACCATTAGGAAAAAAATCACCCAGACCTATTTTGGGAGAAGCTGAAACTGAATAGATTTCAAGATTATGTATCATAAAGTAAATAAGGTATTTTCTAGAATGGGGGAGGTCTTATATTTTGGGGAAAAAAATAATTTTAGTAAACATAATTTGTATAAGTTATAAAGCTAGAATTTGTGATTCCATAAAAAATAGAAAAGAATAGAAACAAATATAGAATGATATTTTAAGTTAAACCTGTAAAAAGATTGCTGATAGATAAAAGAAATGTGAATAATAATGCTGGAAAGGCTTAATGAATTTAAGTATAGAAAAGGCTATTATTGTTTCATTAGAGCATTAAGCTATTTTAAATTAATTAAATCAAAAAATACAGAGGAAGGGGCAGTTTAATCAAGATTTGAAAGACTAATTGCAGGTAAAAAGAATATACACTGATGCAATTAACTGCTTGATGATAATTTGTGAAAAGATCCATTACTGGGGGGGGGGGATAGCTGAATGTAAATAGCTATTTCCTTTTATAATAATTAATTCAGATATTAAACTGCGCAAATGTATAAATAGTGTGTGCTGAAAAGAGCAGTGGCTTTTTCTTACTCTTTGGGTGATGGTGCTGTTGTGGGACATCAGGAGAAAGGACCCCAAGAAAAAGCTGTTGGAAACAATTATAGTGACTTTTCTGATATAGGGACATCATCCCAGAGTCCAAGCCTCTGTAGATGCTAACAGTTAGATAGGGAACTTAAACAGACTGCACCGATCTTATTTTTATTTGTGTATGCCTGATAAGGCTCATGAGAACTGTGCAGAATCAGACTGTGAGTATGGAACTTTTTTTTAGTCATTTATTCAGGTCTAAGAATACTGAAAAGAGTGGTTAGTTCTTAACTGTGGGAAGTATTAGCATTTAATGGGAAATAGTCCTCCAATTCAAGGAATTATTTCATCATGTTAATAAATGCCGAACTTTAGGAAGATATACATGTGGGAATAACTGCCGGATGGTCAGTTATTAGTAGTCATCAGAATTATTACTCATCGCACAATTGTATATAATGTGTTATGTATATTAATGTAAATAAACATATTTTCATTTTTATTTTGATGTTATTCTTTATAACTTATAATCTATAATTTTTGTTATTTTGTTGACATTCAGCTTCATAGTTGGATACACAACATTTACATTAAGAGATCAACAAAAACAGTTTATTATAAATTTATTAAATGCACATTTTACACGCATATTCTCGAGGTTACAGCCTCGGTAAATATTAAAAACAGTTTATGGAAAGGCAGCTACAATAAATTAAAGGGAAGAAAGCAGTACTCTAACTCAATGAGGATGTGTGTGAATGTATTCACTTTCATTCTCCCTCTTACAAAAATGTTACTTTTTTAACAAAAATTTGATGACAATGAAACAATTATTTATAATGCCTACACGATGAGTTGAAGTAACATAATGATGTAGGGTCAGTTATTTAATTAATTTTGGAGCACTGAATGTTTGAAGCAGATAAAGTTGATAGCTTTTTTTAAAAAACTTTTTCTTGTCTGAATATACAAAACATTATTATAGAGTATATGAGCACAGTCTTTCACAAGATCCACCACTCTATCTCATAACACTGATAAACTTGAACACATCTATGTTATAAGTGCTCAGATATATATTATGATTGCTGGATTAGCATAAAATACATATATTGGTGATTATTTATCTTTTCAACATATATGTGTTCAAGTGTATCAGAGTTATGAGATAGAGTGGTGGGTCGTGTGAAAGTCTGTGCTCATATACCCTATATATTACATATATAGACCCAGGTATATAATAAGCTTATGTTTCAGTTATTAAACATTATTATAGCAAGTTGTTTTCTATGAATTTTTTATTCATTAAAATGATCTTTCAGGAAGTTGTAGTTTTATGGCATTCATATACACCTGGGTCTCGTTTTATGCGATAGATAGGTTCCTCAGAAAACACGTGCAAATGAAATCACGCAAAAATAGACGTAACTTACATTGAAAAAGGGGGGATGCGGTCTGTGATTTTTCAAAATTCGCGTAAAAGCAAAGCACCAATGTAAAATTACTTTAAAATTCGCACAAAAAAAAAAAAAAATAAGAAAATAAAATATGACTAATAAAAAATTTCAAATTTGAAAAAAATTGATACAAGACAAACTTTTTTTAATTATAATATTTAATTTTATTCAAAATAATATATTTTTATGCATAATTTACAGTACAGTAATTTACATTTTTTTATATACGTTGAGCTGGTATTTTTCTGCCAGCTCATAATCATACATATATATACACACATATTTTGTAAAAATAAAATATATACATTGTAATAAACTTATTTTATTAGAAATAAATAAACACGCACATATATATTTTGTTAAAATATAAATATCGTTTTATAATACATAATTTAAAAAAAAAAAAAAATAAATAAATTAACACTTAGTTTTAAAATGGGGATTTAAGAAGTTAAAATAAATTAGATCGAGATCTTGCTTATTGATAAAAGTTTGTCTTTTGTTTAGTCTCTAAAAAAATTCTTTAAGATAGAAAGTAAGAGAAAGCAATTAGTTCTATTGGTGGGACTTTGACAGTGAAGGTATTTTTATGCTATCTATTACACTGATCAATTGGAATGTTTCTTTGGAATTTTACAATAAAATATGAAATAAAAGAAGAGAATATTAAAAGTGTGAACTGAGACTTTGGAAAAAAAAATATAATTACGGACTTTCCTTTTGTTCAAAAATTAATTAGATTTCTGCCAAAGTCAAAATCTAATCTATAAGTTTCAATTCGGCTCAGACTGTTGAATAGTAAAGACCTAAAAAGCGCAAGGAGAAAATGTTGAATGGCTAGAGCTAACAGAACTTTCCCTTTTGGGAACCTCTTGCTATTGCCACCTGGAACTGCCTTGTAAATGCCGGACATAGAGAGCTAGCCAAGGAGAAAGGACTGGAAGAAGATACAGACAAACCACAAAGAATATAGAGTGAAATTTTCCACCCACACAGGATCTACACTGATCGATCAGGGTAAATAGACTTTTTTTTTGTTGTAATTTCAAGAGACATTTGTGTAATAGATTTTAAAAAAAAAAAGTAAGAAAAGCCTTCACTTAAAATTTCTCAAAGTTTCAGCAATAGAAAGGGAGGGATATAGTCTTTAAGTAGATGTACTTACTAATTTAAATCAACCCACATTATATTGTTTTTTATTATTTAATTTTTTTGTTACGGCCTATTAATTAAACTTACCTTTAGTTTCTATGATTGTTGTTTATAATGTATAGATAGGGATAAGAAAAATTGTATACTCGATCTAAGGACAAGTAAAAGATTTAGCATTAGAAAGAGGAGGTTTGAATGAGTTTATTTTTAACAAACGCACTTTTATAGTAAGTCGCCCTTGAGTTCACTCATAGATATATACCATGATATTTGATGAAATATTGTATAATTGGTAAAGTGATGGCGCATGATCCTTTGAGAACGATACATGCTAAATCTTGGTTAGAAAGAAAAAAGATCGGGAGGGTTTGATTTGACAAATGCGAGGGAAGGGAATAACAAACAAATAGAATAAAGGTTAATAAATATTTCAACAATATTTAAGTATCGATCTGTTTTTTTTTTTAGTTATTATAATTAATTCTTATCTTTCATTTTGTAGTCTTTTGGTCCGTTAAAAAGAAAATAATTTTAAGGTTTGCAATTGGTGATTGCCGTTCGTAAATAAATTAACCGTTATTATAAAAAATAATAATTTATAATACGGTCTAGGCAAAAATGTTTAGTGGCGCCCTCGAATGGCCACCATTCGTTGCAATCTCGTAAAATTTAAGAGCGTAACAAAATGTTTTGTTACGTTTTAATTATTATCGCTATTTGCCAAAAAACATGTTATGTTAATGGTTTTCTGTTGACAACGTAATTAGTAATTAATCTTTGAGATGATGATTTTATTAATTGTTTATGAACATAGACTTATGATAATAAAAAGACATTTATTCACCACTGCTGGGAAAAATTTAATTAAAACTAACAACTAAAAATTAAATTATTTTTGTCTTTAATTTTTTAATTTTCAATTCCGTTTAAAAATCAAATTTCGTTTTACATCATATTAATTTCAAGTCGCCGTAAGTAATTTTTAAATTGTTAATTACAATTAAAAATCAGATTTTAATTGTCAAATTTAATTGTGCCCATTGCTATTACTCACCTTTTAAAAATAAACTTGCGGACACTAAATGATTAATAATTGATTACATTCTTTTTTAAAAAGCAAAAACAGAATGTGATTTAAAATGCAAAATTAACACGCACAATGTTTGAACAAATTTACATTATAATCTTGTAAAATTTAATGTGTGTATACATAAAATGTGGAAATCATGATTTTAATTTCATTATTGCATAAAATCTTACTATTATAAAGCACTGAAAATATTGAAATTACTAAGATGAAAGTCGAATTCCAATAATGTGCTATTACTTTCAATATAACGTAAGTGCATGAAATTTATTATTTAAAGTAATAGCGCATTATTGGAGTTTGACTTCCGGTGAAATATGAATTGCGTAACTTCAAAATCGTGTTAAATAAGTCCGCGTAAAAAGAGACCCAGGTGTATATGATTTTAATATGGATTACTATTCAAGGATCAATTTCCATTACTTTATATTTTAGATTCTGTGCAATCCAAAACATTTTGCTAAATTTCTGTAATGTTCACATTTGGAATTTTATTTCTATTGACATCGAATAAAGTTTTTAATTCTTTATCCTTTTTATGACCTCCAGAATGATATATGACATGTCAGAAAAAGTTCATCTATTAATTCTAATGCTACAGAAATATTTTTTTAACTTTTTTACCAATGTTTTGGACAGATTTTAAAATCATTTACAATTTCATTATATTTAGCTTTCCAATATATATTTACAATTTCTGTTTTTATTAATAATCAGCATTAAGCTAGTGCACATGCGCTATATAAAATAAATAGTTTAATATCTGTTTTTACTTTATCCATTGTTTTGTTCAAATATAAATATATTGTCTATACTAAACAATGTAATTAGAAGAGATTATTGTTGCATTTATAAATGTTATGGAATCTGAAATGGTGAATGATTTCTAGCATTTCATTAATTAGTGGAATGCAGTGCTGCCAATATGATCAAACAGTAACTGGATATATATGTACTCAAGCAATGTCTTAGTTAAAAGATCACCACAATGAGATAGTATTTGAAAATAAAAATGCAACCTCAACATTTACATCTTTATAGCAAAAAAGATTCAGCATGATTATGTGAACTGTTAAGACTCAGTAGAACTTGAAATGTCTACCCTTTCTCTCTCTTAATTATTTTTAAATTTCAAGATGACAAAAAACACAAACTAAGAATGGCTAAAACGTTGATGGAGGGAGATGTCAGAATATAGTAAATAATTTATTCTTATTCTTGAGAACACAAGGATTTTTAGGTCTGATCATATGATCTGTAGCATTGCCACATAATTCAAGGCTCTCTGTCTATCCATGTTTTAAAGCTTTTTGCCTGTTTTATCATTTTGTCACTATATGTTTGATTCAACATTTACCTCCAGGATAACTCAGTTTTATCACAATTAAAAAGGTATTCTGATATGTTTGCCTTTTTCTCATCATTTGCAGATGCATATTTTCCTGTGGCTTTGATATTTATAAATTCATACTGATTTTTGAATCTCTACAATCATCTCTTTCAATATATCGTTTAACATTATTTTTCACTGGATATTTTGTCTACATGCTACAATATGTTACTATCTATTAGAACATTCTTTTTGTTCGTATTTTATGTCCACACATTCAAAGTCTTTAGTTAATACAAACACATTTCAATTCATCATTTATGCATATATTATTTTTCTGTATCCATCATCACCATCATCTACCTTTTTTTGATTCCAAAATCAGCACCATAGAAATACATGTTACTTTTTCATGGACCTATTGTCTCTTGAACTGTTTTTTTTTTTGTATATAATTTAGGAGTAATATTTATTTGCATGGATGTTTTTTTTTAGAATAACATATTTTATTAAAAGTAACAACCATATATATATATATATTATGAGTTAAGTTCACTCCTCCATCTTTCAATTTTCTATGTTTTTGAATTCTTTGATATTCTACAAGCAGAAGTTGTTGTTTTTTAATTAGAAACTTAAAAAAAAATTGAGCACAAATAATTATCTGGATTATGATAGATGAATTGAAGCTAAAATTTGACTAAAGCAAATAATTTAGTTTTTATTTTGTACACTAAACAATAAATTTAGATAATATTTTTATTACAAAATATATGATCAGATAAAATTACTTATTAAAAATAATCTGATTTAATCAATGGAGTTAATATTAATCCCACATTTTTTACAATATACAATCATTGTGATTAAGTCATAGTTTATATTATATATCTTTTATAAAAAGTATACCTATAATTGGACTACAAGTTTTAAATTGCAGAAGTTGTGTATGAATTAAGGATAAAAATAATTTCTCATTGAATAGAAACCTATAGTCCATTTGAATAAAAAAAATTATCCAGAAGCCCAAATAATTCAACATTCTTTCAATTGCTGATAGTAATGCCAAATACTTTGTTGTTTCAGTACTGTTGTTGAGTTGATTGTTTTCAATTTTAGCACATGCATAAAATTGTCTGGATATCTACTCCAACTGTGCAAATAAATTTTAACAATTATATTTTCAATGGAGCATGAATGTGGCTATCTTATTTCTGATATAAATAATATGAACAGTATAACTATTTTAATATTATAATTAATCAATTAAATGATAGCAAACTTTTTGTTTCCTTTGCATTCCAGACTACCAAAATTAGAATTAGTATTTTCAATGAAATATTCTACTAATTATTCATCAAGATATTTTTTCTAATATTTCAAAATATAATTTGAAATTATTCTCTGGAAAAGGAAACTACATCCAAAACTTTGATTTGGATTCTATGCTGTAAGTAAAAATATATTGTGGGACAAAGAAGTATCTTGACATCTTTAAAGCATGTGAATGCAAGGTAATAAATCAAATATTGTCCAGTACAATTTTTAACTGAGAAAGAGAATATGATAGGATACCATTTTTTTACAATTGCTTCAATTTTTATGTGAATGCAAGAACAATTTCATTCAAATGATTTTATAATTTTAGATGTTCAATCCATTGATCTGAGTGAATGGTTGTGGCACATAGAATGAAAAGGTGATATCAATTAATGCAAACTTTTCTCATACAATGTTAAAAGTTTTTGTGGAAGCAGATTTGAGAATATTTGAACCTGCAGTTGATTTTATATCTCATTTATGATTTTCTGATATCATTTCTTCCACCAGAAAAAATTGAAAATTCTGAATTAGGTATTGTATATTGAACATTTGAGTCTAATTTGAATTTTTAATAAAAATAAATTATTTTGAAGAGTCTTTATCAAATTTAAAAGTTCTTCTTAGAAGTCATTTCTGAAATTAATAAAATTAAAAAATAAAACTCTAATTATTAACATTTGCTCGATTATTTTTTAAAAAGATTTTAAATTATCGGAATAGAAAAATAAATGGAAAAAATACCATTGCAATAGTATATTAGAAAGTTTTATAAAATTGATCATTTCATTATGGACTTAAAAAAAAATTTGGCACCACATAATAACATGCTAATTGGTCTTTGTCCACAATGAAATATTTTTTATAATAATCAAATATGTAAATAATATTTATTTTCTAAAGTGCAGACAGTTGAAATTAAATTGAAAGGCGGCAAACCTTTCTCACTTATTATAATTATAATGCTTATCTGACAGCCAATCAGATGTTATAGGCTGTCTGAATAGCGATCAAACTGCCCATCCTTTTCTCTACTTGTCTTTCAATTTAATAATCAAATATATATGTGGCTGTTTATTTAATAGTTAAACAATATCAAAGTAAATGTTGAAATTGCATTTACAACAATGGACCTAAATGATATGGATTTAGGGATATCTTACTTATAGCACTGTTACATAAATAGTAATAATAAATTAAAATTTTTATGAGTTAAAATAGCTGTGCACATGTTAGATGGATAAACATGTTTTGACCGGCACAATATATATATAAACAGCATGATTAATGATTGAATTATTCTGGCATTACAGAATATTTTAATATCTACAAAATCTGAGATTATTTACAGAATTTGACCATTTTTTCAAGACTCATTGAAGTAGGACAGTACTATAATCTAGAATTATCCTATGCAATCTGGGATATCAAGTCAATCTATGTATACCATAAAAAAATAAATACAATTAGATATATAAATAGTTTTCTATTTATGTTATAATTTAGAATTTTTAAAACTACTAATAAAAATATTCTATCACTTTTAAATTCCATTTTTATGCATATATATATATATGTGTGTGTGTGTGTGTAATAAATAAAGTTTGATATCTGTATTTGTTTCACAATATATGTAATATACAAATTAATATATATATCAAAATACAGTACAATTTATATAAATTATATTCTTTTATAAGTACTTTCGACTATACACTTTGTAGTCTTTATCAACTATATAACATTGAATAATCAAAACGAGACAAGTCGAAAGTACTTCTAAAAGAATATAATTTATATAAATTGTACTGTATTTTGATATATATATATATTAATACTTACACAGCAGGCCAAAATTGTTGTAAATATGCATTTGATCCATTGACATTCCAATCGCATCATTACTTGTGGGAGGTCTAAAATCATCAGCTGTATAATTACTATAATTTCCAAAAAGTCCCATAGTTGTATTCTGTAATCAATTAATAATTACTTTTATTTATTATCTTTATTTTTAAATATTTGGTAAACAAACTAGATAAAATTGCAAAAAGGATAGTCTATTTATGTATAGATTTAAATAGAAATCTACATATTTTGAAAATTTATTATACTAAATATACTTATTTATTGGCTTAAGTATCTTTAAATCTATATATCTGATAATTTTATCTTTGAAATGTTTTAACTGTATAATATATTCGTGAATACAATACAATAAATATAAATAATATTAATTTTTTTTATACAAAAAACATCAACTGATCTGGAAGAAAATATATAATATCAATAATGTATATGTGATTCAATAAATACATTAATTTATATTTGTTAATTTAATTGCTGTACCTTTACTTTCATCATGGTATTAATAGTTTGTTAATTAGATTCTATATATCTTTTCAAATGATCCCCCCCCCCCACAATTTACTAAAGATGTGATTAATTCGGCAGAGTTTGTTTAAAATAAATATGGAATAAATAATTATATGTTTATGTTGTAAAAATAAAAAAAAATGACACTTTGTAAAAATCAATAAAAACTTTTGTTAAATTTGATTTTGTAAATTACTATATTATATTGAAGTTCTCCATGGTATAGTTGTTAGTGCATGTCCCAGACAGGCTTAAAATACATTCTACAGATTCCAAGCAGATTTAGGACTTTTTTTCAGGGAGTTGTTCCATAATTAACATATCCAGCTAAATTATCTGATATTGGTAATGAAAAACTTTCAAAATTTTCCCACCAATAATTGACATGCACGGTAAGCAATAATTTTTTTTCATTCTTCCTCTAATAGAAGAAGACTCTTAGAGAAACTTTTGTCTTATTTTACAGCTTTTACTTTTGCTTATGTATGAAATATAGTCAGAGAGATAAATTCTTAACTTCAATATGCTTGGAAAACTCTCTAATGTTAATTTTTTTTCTCATGTGTCATAGCATCAGCCGGGAAGCGAACCCGCTAACCCGGGGCAACTGCCTGTAAAGCAACTGTTGCTGATCTCTCGATCACCAATCAGAATGAATGAAAATGACTTATTTTCATCCACTGCATTTAACAGCTTTGATACTAGAGGGCATTGCATCAATTGCGACAAACTAAATGAAATTGGTATTTAATGATTCTGATTAACTGAGGAGGCATTTATATATTTAATAATAGTAAAGTTTAATAGGATTATGAGTAATAAATAATTATGCTCCATATAAATAATTAATATTTCAAAGTGTGCAGATTTTAAAGCTAAATCTTTATAATATAGAGTTGTTATCACCATAATAATAATAATAATAGAGGAAGGCCATCCACATACATAAAAGAGAATTATAGTGAAACGATTGGATCCAAACTCGATCCAAGTTTTATGACTTATTTAGCACTAACCTGAGATCAAACCTGATTTCTACCTTTTTAATAGTAAATTTGTTTGACGGACAGTTTATATTCATACACACACCAAGCCTATTTTTCTTTCTTTAGCCTTGTTATTTTCATTTAATAATGAACATTTTAATTTTACTTTAATTTCTATAATAAGGTTTAAATAATGTTAATTCTAATAAAATAAGATTTATTTATTACATATTTTTGTGTGTGAATATTACATATATGTGCGTATTTTAAATATTAATAGTAAAGTCCGTTAAACAGATTTGCCTAAAAAATTTACTTTTATATTTTTCTATTAAATTTTAGTGATTAAAAGTCACATTCTTTTGGATAAATCTGGAAAGTCATGTAGGCCACTCAACAAAGGGTAATGCATTTACTTTTATTTATGAATGGAAAGGAAGGGACTTATCTTAAATTAATTTTATTTTATCTTGGTAATTCATTTGTGAACTAAAAATGGATTGTAACAAAAGACTTAAAAGATTTATCGGAAGACATGTATCTTAGAATCACAATAGAGTAAATTATTTTAAATGAATGGGCAGAACAATGCCTGAAGCTACTGAAAAATAGAATATTCTGGAGCAATGGTTAAAATAGTATAAATACCACCCCCAAAAGAGAGTGAAGGGATCAGATTACTATAGTGAATGAGTTGCAGTTTGAATCTATGTCGTTATATTTTATGATTTAATGTACGCAAAAATGTAGGCTAAGGTCAGGGCACATAGTTGTTGTTCCCCTGAGCCTTCCCCAATAACATCAGTATGCTACCATGAAACTATCTAATGCCTCCTGAAATCATAAATAGAACTGTTGGTGAATGAACTTTGCTGAATAATAAAAAAAATAGCTGGCTATTTCATCGATGGAAATGTGCCTCATTTCACTCTCCAAAAGGAACTTGCAAGCAGTTATGAAGCCTAAACATGAAAGGACTTGTTGGAAGGTAATATTACTGCCAGAAGAATTTTTCTAAAGTATATAATTCACTTTTCTTGTTTTAAATGGCTTTCATAACATCAGTAATTAAATATTGCCACCCTATCCTAGATAAACACATTTTGTAATATATGTAAAACTTATATATCTTTTGTAATTTTACTTTTGTCATTGCTCTCTATAAGATTAATTCAACTTTAATAGTTTCTCTTAAAAATGCCTTTTATTTCATATTTCTTTTCTTATGGTGGTTTCCTATTGTTTATTAATTTATGATTTAAAATATTTAAGTATTTATGTGCCAATAAATCTAATTCGGTGAATTGAAACCTTCCTTAAATATTTCCAATCGGCCCGTGATTGATTGGTCGATTTAATACTCTCCCAAATGAGCGAGTTAGCTCATTTTTATTCACCGAATTGGAATTACTTTATTAAATGTAATCCAATAATACATATACTTCATAATTGCAATCTGTCAATAAAATGAATATTGTGTGTAGTTATTTTGTTATTAGAGCACTAATTCGAGTTTGAATATTTATTGCAATAGATTTTAATATGCTTTGATGAGGTATTAAAGAGGGTTTTAAATGAAATTTGCATTTGGAAAATCTCTAAATAAAAAGGGAGTAATTACTTTTATTGTTATTGAGTACGACATTATAGTCGTGATTGTTTTATTCTAATTTGATTTTGAAGGAGTTCAAGTCGCTACACTTTGACAATTAGTTTAGTATTTAATTTAAGTAATGGACATGAATAAAGCGTCTATTCTATTAATATAGGCATTGCTGGCATAAGCAAATTATTCTAAGTTCAATGAACTCGCTATTAGTTTAATAAATGTATTTTCGGAAATCTAAGCTATTAATGCGGATTTTCATTCTTTAGGATTCTCATAGTCGGACAGTAAGGCTCAAGGGTGAAAAAAAGGCCCAACCTCATTTATCCTTATGTCCAAGAAAGCTCTCTCTCCAGGTTGCGATCTGCGAAAACGCAGAGTGACCAGTTTGTTCTTCAAATATAATGGCGAAATTTGCATCAATCTTATCAATGTTTTTATTCCTGCTATGTCAGTACTGCTTTCGTTCTCAAGATCTATATATTTCCTTTAAAGTTGCCTCTTAAGTCATGGCAAAGTGAAGTATGTCAAAATCAAAGTGATTTATTGTTTAGTTATCTCTTTTAATGTTGATAACCCACTTGATTTAAAGTGATTCCCTTTTTGACAACGAATTCCTAAATGTACGCAATATTTTACACAAAACGCGTTCAATGAGTTATTTGTTAGTCATTTCACATTAAAGCATTATATAATTAAAAGACCATATTGTAGATGTTATAAATCAAATATTCATTTGTGAAAGATATTATTTGGTGTTTATAAAATATTAATTTTATTAATAACAAATTAGTGCATCTGATAGCAATGAGTTATATATAGTTTACAGATCACTACCTCATTGGCATATAGATCTTCCCTGCCCATATTGAACGAAGCATTAATGTTGAATAATGTTTTCCAAATATTATAAACTAGTAAAAAAAGTAGCTTTATTATATTAACCAATTATTTAATTATATTAAACAGTATTTTAAAACAAACCTGTAGTCTATATTGTTTTATTATTATTAACCCCAGATATTGTATTGCTGATTTGATGGCTTAAACACACATACTTATTAAATTCTTATCCTAGTTAGACAATTTATTTGTGAGTTTGCTTATTCATTTATATATAAATTCCATTAGTAAAGTAAAGATCTGTGACGACAGTAGTTTTAAGTAATTTATCCGGGTTTCTCATGTAAATCTCCATGAGCTAGCGGGCCGTACAAAAGGAGTTTGTGCATAATAATAATACTATGTACTGTGTAGATATGATAAAGGAGTTCAAAGAGATGTAAATGTAAGTGATATCAAAACCGATCGGTACAATAGTGAAGTCGCAAACTATGCTATATTTTATCCTCCCCCTCGTGTTCAAAGGAAATAGCGTATAATAAATAACTCATCTTTTGCTGATAAACAATGATTAGATTAGAATACATGTTATTTATTAAACAGATATTTTTTATATGTATATGTAAATCAAAATTATATTATAAACAACATTAAAAAAAAAATTAATTATAATTAATAATAAATGAAGGGGATGTTTATTTTATTTGTGTGTTCTCTCATGCACCCATTGAAACAATAAGAATAAGGAAAAAGCTAACATTTTTTTTTAAAAATAAAGTAAATAGCAAAATATATTCTGGGCAATAATCTTTTTTTTTCAGCAACTTTTTTCTCTTACAAGACTTTTCAAGAAAATGCTATCTTCCCTATTATATTAATTCTGAAATTTTATAAAACTTTTACTTTTAAATTTTTTTATTAAGCAAAATATTATATTTCAAAGTCAAAAAAGATAATAAAGGAAAACTAAAATATATGTGCTTTCATATAAATTAATGATATTTTATTAATATATATAAGTTGTACATGCTTGGCTCAAAAAAGGAAAAATGGCTGCCAAATATTAAAATTTGCAAATTTTAATGGTTTTTTTTTTTCTTGTTTATTTATTTACATTTTACTTTGGATAGCATATAATTAAAATTGTGTAGTTAGATAAAGTATAGTTCACCACCCTGCTGTATATAGAATCTATATATAAATTATATTTCTTTATTGGCTGGTGCTATTTCGTGGTTAGTAAGAGACTGTCGGTGAACAAAAGTAAAATAAATAAAACTTATTATAATTCAAAAATAATGATTAATAATTTTCTTAATTAGTTAATAAAAACAATAAAGAGGCCTAAAATAAATATTTTTTATTGTTGTATATCGTTCTAATATAATTATAAATATTACAAATATTAATTATTAAATAAGTTGAAAAAAGCAATAAATTAAAAATTGTTTGTCTGCCTAGTTAACATTATGAATGTTAAGCTTCAACTAGACATTAACACATATAATATGTATTCACATACATTTTATAATATCAAAAAAATATTCCAAGTAATTATTAACTAGCCTCTAGATTAAAGACTAAAATATTATTTTAGTGATATAATTTCCTTGTGCTTATGTGTTTGCCATATATGGAAACATAATGATTGTTATTGAAATTTTTAGATTTTCATATTGCCCACAGGTGGACAAAGGTGTTCTTAAAAAAAATAATGAAGGAGAAGGCATTAATTGAAAGCTTCATGTTTGCCAGGTAATAAGAATTTGAGAATTTCTCAATTCCTTTTTTATATTTTAGTCAAGAGTAACTGCATTCTTATTTATTCGCCAATATTCTACAATGATTAACTTAACTGGCCATCAGCCATCTATGTGAAAGAAAAGTTCTAAACTCAGATTCAAACTTAGATCATAGACATGGCAGGAAAATGTGTTTTCATTACTCAATGAGCTCATTCAATATTCTATATAATAATTTGACTTCCATTATAACATTTGATTCTAAACCATCTGTTAAGTTTCTTCTTTGTTCTTTTTTTTTGAAGTATCAAATCTAAAACATTTGTACAAATACTTTTATTATCTAAATTTTAATATACATATTGTCTATGAGAAAGAATTCATTTCTTGCTTCCTATTTCATTCCATGACTTTATAAACTTTTGTTGACAAATATTATATGCCAGATTTATATCTGCTGATCTTATCTGCTTTACTATAATGATTAAGTTGTAATTATAAATTTTATTAAATGCCCATTATTATATTAAGTGATAATTTACTAAGGCTGTAAATACGAAGGTAGGGACCTCTATAGGTCTTAAAACACAAGCTTCATAGTGTAAGCTTGTGTTTTAAGACCTATAGAGGTCTCTACCTTCGTATTTTTTAGACGCTTATTTCTAAGGTTACAGCCTTAGTAAATTATTATAATGATTAAGGGAAAAAAATCAATCTTTCCAATAAAATATATTCTCTTCTTTGTGTTTCTGAGATTAATAGTATTTTGCTACCTTCTGAATTTCTTAATTTAAAATTCATCTCCATTTCTGTTACCATATTGTTTTAAAATGTTCCAAACTCATATATATATAAACTGATATTTTAGAAACTAATGCTACAATATCAAGTATCTACTAAGTCAGAGTTTAAATTTATTGCATCAAGAAAAGTGTTGAAAATATGCTTGATGCAATAAATTTTACTAAATTTAAACTCAGATTTAGTTTTTCTTTTACATTAATAATTATAATGACAGAGTATCAATATATATATATATATATTGTAAGGGTAGCTTACAATCCATTTTGAACCCACCCTTACAGTAGTAGACCAAATCCATAAAAAAAGACCTAAGCTGAAATAATAGGTTAAATGCATGATCTTTTTTTTGTATGCAAACATACATATAAATACACACACACTTGAAGTTTGTTTTAATAATTATCAGACCAAAATAATGTTGAAGTAAATGCTTTTTTTTAGAAACCTCATATATATATATATAATTAATAAAACAAGTCATAAATTTCATAATTTGCTTTTAAGCTTGCATTTAAATGATCACTAGATGAAGCTTACCAATAGCTCTAAACAAGCTTTATTTTTATAAGTGCCGAAAGAGAAAGAATTCAAAATCTTTATCATTAAGTCCCTACCTCCAGACCAATTGGTTTCGGGCTTATGGCTCACCTCAGTGGAGGGACCCACTGAGGTGAACCATAAGCTCAAAACTAATTGGTCTGTAGAATCCGAGCCCTCCACTGAGGTGAGCCATAAGCTCAAAACCAATTGGTCTGGAGGTAGGGGCTTAACAATAGAGATTTTGAATTCTTTCTCTTTCGGTACTTATAAAAATAACGCTTGTTTAGAGCTATTGGTAAGCTCCATTGAGTAAGCATACATATATATCAATAATGACTTGTTTGTTAATGTGAAGACATCATGATATCATACAGTAATTTAGTTAGTCGAGGTGGTGACCTGAGGTCAAGTCAATATCTAAGCAAACAAATGTTCGAAAATGAGGATAGAATCTTATTATGTAATTTTATTACATAATGTTATTATGTAACATCAACAACAACCATTAATCCATGCAACAATAGGTACCTATAGTGATAAAAAGGGAAATTGAAAATGTGCATTTTCTGTACAATGGATGTTAAGTCCCAGTATAAATCAAACCCAAGTTATTTCCATTCTCTTTCACATTTTATCAACTGTTATAACAACCGCAAGTAGCAAATAGCTTAATATCGAACATTAAAAAAAAAGGACAATGTGTTTGAAGATATTGTCTATTCTATATAAGATTTTAAAGCATTGGAAATTGAAACAAATTATCATCAATATTTGAAACAGTAAAAATCAATAACTTTAGCAGTGTAATGAAAGAATTAAATTAATTTTATTGCGACAATTGAAGACAGAAGACTGTGCAATTGAACAAGAAAAAAAAAGTTATATAGCCAGCACATACAGATAAATGATGAAATAAAACTTTCCTTTGCATAAATTTATTCAATACCAATCATAAGGTGAAGAAAATTTAAATCTTTTTTTCTTGAATTATCAAACAATGTATATTGTCGAGATAAACATGCTATAGGACCAGAGTGCTGTTTTAATTGCCATGAAGCGTGATGTAACTTGCTTGTATAAATAATGTCTAGAAAAATGCCTAACACCTAATCAGAAGTATCTGAGTGGAGTCTGAAAAAGAGGATGACATCCAAAATAGAGACAACCTTGTCCAAGCATTATCAGAGTCTGGAGAATGATGGAGGAGTTATCAGAATGGACCATATCCACAAAAGACACTGTTTAAATTATAGACTCAAATCAGGAAGATTTGAAAAAAAAAATCAAAATTATCATGTTATATATTTTTTTCTTTACTTTATCCACCTGGAAGTTTCAGCGTGTTTGCAATCAGGAGAATCCATTCCATAAGAAGCAATGTTGAATAAGGGGGGGGGGAGGTTTATTAAGCTAGAAAATTTTTTGTTTTGTAAATAAAATTTAGGTTGATTCCCTCTATAATGATTTGACATTCGGTCAGCAGATTTTACATTATATGTTTACTTGTTTATGTTTTAACTAATAAATTGTTACATTTAGTTATCCAGTGTGGATGATTGATGTTCTTGTATGAAAGTCTTTTTCTATCCACTTTAAAGAACTTGTATATAAGGGGGAGTCCCAAAGAAGATCTCTCCAGCAGAAATTGGATGATTTTGTAAATAGTTATTTAGCTTCACGGTCATCATCATAATAATGAAATAATAATTTTTCTTTTATTCTATTTTATTTTATTTTTGCTTTTAGTTAATCGTTGACTTTGTATATAGAGAATATCTATTAATCAATATTTACCAGTGACATGGGTTGGTATAATGAATAATTTAGTTATTGAAATGGTAGAGATGCATATGGGACACATATAAGAACACCCTTTGCTATGTGAATAGAATTTGAATTTTTATCTGTTATTAATAAAATTTGTTAAAGTGTTTTAAATTAAATTGTCTCTAGTTTATCAGAGTCATTCATATATCCACTAATTAATTTAATTGATTATATGCACACACTTACAGATTATTATGACACATAACATTGCAATAGGGTTGGATGTATTTTAGGTCAGAAAGTAATTTCACCCCTGAAGAGAGCCAAAGGCAACATTTTTTCTGGATTCGAATACTGAAACAGTAAGATTCACATTCGAATCTTAAGTTTCACCTTTTTCTATCATCTCTCGCTCACCACCCTATCCTACCCAAATTTAAACTTTTTGGTATCAAATTGTATGTGCAGCAATATTAAAAAGTGTATAAATATATGTAAAATTCACCGTAAACACACATGTTTTGATAACAAAATTGAAAGCAATAAATAAGAATAAATGATATTGTTTGTATTTCTCTTTTAGTTATATAAAAATATATAATTTTAACAATTTATTTTAAATTATAAAGTTCGTTATTTATTGCTGTGTTTAAATTTCATATTTAATAATAATTTTGGAAATTGATTGTAATTTAAGTAAAAGTAAGAATCATTGTATATTCCCCTTTTGTATTTGAAATTTTAAAAGTAATGGCCGGTGAGAGATAATAGATTAATTAAAAAGAAAAATTCCCTAAAAGCTTTAATTACAAAATATAAAGGTAAAAATAAACTTGAACAATAAAAATGCAGCTTTCTAGACAAATTAAACTTACAAGAATGCATTGATTCTCCTCGGGGCAAATGAGTGGATCCAAAAATAAAATAGAACAAAAGTGAAAAGATAAGATCAAGAAAGGAGGACATTTTGAATTTTCTAAGAACTTTTAGTTAGATTTTAGCTGTGCTCTCAATCAGTTGAGAGTCTCCAGAAATCTTAAATTAATTTACCTACCACAGTATGTTCGAGTAGAAAGTGCTCAGACTATTCTCCCCCCAGAGATGGTCGATCGTATGCCAAACCTTCACATTTGCCCTCCATAAAATCAACCAAGATGATCTTCTGCCCAAACAATCAGAAAGCTGCTGCTGCTGTTAAAATAAATGAATAACCTAAATGCTGAAAAAAACTGCTACTTCTGAAATCATGAACAATTTGCTACTGACCACTGAATCTGAAAACTTCATATACACAGGTACCTGTACCCAAACACTAGAGTACTCTAAATAATAATCACGCTATAGCTCACTCTCTATATAACTTGTAAAATTATAAATTGTAAAACTATGAATTTAATGATTAATTTGTTATATAAATTTCTTGCCTAATTCTATTTTTCTTGGCAGTTGCCATCTTGTCCAGTGACCTATAATATATTTCGTTTATATACTCCTGTTGGCTGGTCAGCTCGGAAATCTCCATAATTTTCTAAATGCAAATACATGATTGCTTGAAACATTGGATGCATGTCCTGCAAATCCTCATTAATATTTACTTCTATAAATTAATATTTTCATATAAAATGACACGCATTCAGTGCTTCATTTATTGTTATGCAGGGGTCTACTACTTAGTAAATGGCTGACATATTAGTTATTAATACTCACCCAGCTTACCTATGCTTTTATATTTTATTAAATTTTAAGTAATAATTCCGTAAATCACATTTTTTTGAGAGTCAAAAACGTTCTTTATTAAATGTTGATGATGTAGGGCCTAGTTATAAAATATATTAAATCTTAACAGAATGGTCTGTAAATTATACATGTGTTACATTTTAGAGATGCGATGACCTATTATAAGCCTTGGATAATCCGGATTCTATAGGATTTAAATTAATCCTAGTCATCCTACACAAGCAGACAAATAAATGTTCCCGTAGGGCTCGACACCATCATGCAGTCAGAAAGTAATTGTGGCATGAACCACTTGCCCCTGAGTATGCTTATGTGACACCTTACCTTTTGGGCCTACGGCAAACACCAGCCTGTTGTTCTAAACTCATCCACGGCTTCGCAGTTTTAATATACTGCCACCCTCATATCGTCTTTCTAGACGTACCACGTGTTTTTCATTATTAACTTTATTACTAAATATATAACTCTGTCTCTGCATTAGGGACATAACTCACTCTCAAATAAATGTCCATCCATAGTACACCTGGGTCTCTTTTTACGCGGACTTATTTAACACGATTTTGAAGTTACGTGATTCGTCTTTCACCGGAAGTCGAAGTCCGATAATGCGCTATTACTTTAAATAATAAATTTCGCGCACTTGCATTATATTGAAAGTAATAGCACAATATTGGAATTCAACTTTCATCTTAGTAATTTCAATATTTTCAGTGCTTTGTAATAGTAAGATTTTATGCAATAATGAAATTAAAATCATGATTTCCACATTTTATGTATACACACATTAAATTTTACAAGATTATAATGTAAATTTGTTCAAACATTGTGCGTGTTAATTTTGCATTTTAAATCACATTCTGTTTTTGCTTTTTAAAAAAGAACATAATCAATTATTAATCATTTAGTGTTCACAAGTTTATTTTTAAAAGGTCAGTAATAGCAGTGGGCACAATTAAAAATTAAAATCTGATTTTTAATTGTAATTAACAATTTAAAAATTACTTACGGGTGACTTGAAATTAATGTGATGTAAAACAAAATTTGATTTTTAAACGGAATTGAAAATTAAAGACAAAAATAAGAATTTAATTTTTAGTTGTTAGTTTTAATTAAATATTTCCCAGCAGTGGTGAATAAATGTCTTTTTATTATCATAATTCTAAGTTCATAAACAATTAATAAAATCATCATCGTCATCAACAGAAAACCATTAACACAACATGAGAGTGAACTTGGTGCTAGTTGTATTTCCTCTTGTGAGAATAATTGCTGAGATATTCTTGGTTTCATTTAAAGAGAAGCCAAATACATCACATCACATGAGAATCTGATTTTTTACTAGTTTGCAAACGAACGTCTTTTTGGGCAAATAGCGATAATAATTAAAACATGTATAAAAAAATTTAAATTACTGTACTGTAAATTATCCATAAAAATATATTATTTTGAATAAAATTAAATATTATAGTTAAAAAAAGTTTGTCTTGTATCTTTTTTTTTCAAATTTGAAATTTTTTATTAGTCATATTTTATTTCCTTATTTTTTTTTTGCACGAATTTTAAAGTAATTTTACGTTGATGCTTTGCTTTTACGTGAATTTTGAAAAATCACAGACCGCATCCCCCCCTTTTCAATGTAAGTTACGTCTATTTTTGCACGATTTCGTTTGCGCGTGTTTTCTGAGGAACCTATCTATCGTGTAAAATGAGACCCAGGTGTAATTAGTAAATATCTTCTTTAATTAAATAAATATGTGTCTGCCACTATGATTATTAATCCTACTTTAGACTCTTGTATTGCAAAGATATAACTCCCGAAGGCATGCTCTTGAAATACTTGCTCGAGAATTTAGGTAGCTAGATTACATCAGTCAAATAAATGTATCTCTTTGTAAAATATAAAAGTACCAGAAATACCGCTACTGAGATTTTAAATATAATAAAATATTATTGGTTAAATGATATGGTATAAAATATTTTAAATAAATAATGTATCTCTTTGTAAAATATAACAGTATCGGAAATATCACTACTGAGATTTTAAGTATAACAAATATTATTAATTAGATGATTTATTATAAAATATTTTAAATAAATAATTTCAAACTATACATCTGCCATTACGTCTTTATTTATTCAATATTCATTTAATATAATATTTCCTCAATTCTGTAAAGTATAAATGTTCAATATTGATGTTATTATTGGCTAACTCAAAAATAAAGTCTTCAATCTCTTGCATCTCCATGACTACCGTGCCTAAGGAAATATTTACTAATGTAGCATCAGATGCGTTGTTTCATAGATTGTATTGTGGAACCAATAAACTATGTTCGAACTCAGTACTATGGGTGGCTTCACTATCTAGAGGGTGCTGCAGTTCTGTGTGGTGGTCGAATTCTGCACTATGTTAACGAATCACACGAATCTGACTGTTACAATACTGAGGTATAATAAAATCCGAAAGAGGAGTGAGGCATAGATGAACTAGCTAAATTGTATCCAGATTTAATGAGCAAACTAAGAGCTAGCCCATTGGAGGTGGATATGATCATTGATTAGTTATTTCACCATGTCATTCACAGCATTCTACCTGAAGACTCTAGGTCCAACCATAGTTAGATGTGTTCCTCCTCTTCTGATGAAATATCTGGACCATTACAATATATATATATAAATAGTAATAAAAAACACAATTATTTCTCTACAAAGCTGCTTCAATATTTAAACTAGCAGATTGGTTTTCATCAAAGAGCGCAGCAAAATGGCTATTTCCAGAATTTAAACTCTAGAATATTACAAACATTAATTTTGTTATCTGATATGTAAATGTTTATAATATTTTAGTGATTAAATTCTGTAACTAGCCATTTTGCTGTGCTTTCTGATGAAAACCAGTCTGCTGGCTGAAATATTAAAGCTGCTTTACAGAGAAGTAATTGTGTGTTTTTTATTACTATTTTTATTTTTCCAAGAATATAGTAACAGAAATAGAAATTAATACTTAATTCAAAAGTTATTACAATATTTTAAAACAAGATAACAGAAATGAAAATGCATTTTGAATTTAAAAATACAGTAAATGTCAAAATTTTGTTATGTTCAGAAACACGAAAAAGGTAAATTCATTGAAGAAAATGATTTTTTTTTTATCGTTATAGGAAAGCAGTTAAGTTCAAGAGAATTAAAGCTCTATCTCCAAATTATAAAAGAATTACTGCCTCCTTATATGGCATGCTGGTAATACATTTGATCTAGCTTCCCTATTGAAATTTGTCCTTCTTGAGAGGTCCTGCTAATAGTATCTTAGTGTCACTGTAACTTCTAGTTTATTTAAATCATATATATCTTCTACATAACAGTAATATATTATCCAGAAACTAGATTTAATAAAGAATAAAATAATTTGAGAATAAATAATTAAAGGGATATTATGTACAGTAGCAGAGACTTCTACAATTTACATTTGCAAGAAAACAACAACAACAGAAAAGACTGTCATGAGAACTGAAATTATTATTATAAGCCATCTTTGTTTTGTTTTTAATTTATTATGTTTTGGAAATTAAAAATAAAGTTTTTATTAATTACTTTAGTTCTCAATAAAAAAAAAGTTCTTTAAAAATAATTTTATTTTTTAACATAAAATAAAAAGCAACTCTTAAGAGAATTTGAATGAAAATATTATTTGAATAGATTTTTTAAAAGTGTCAAATTATAAAATTTACTATAATTTAAAAAAAAAAAAAAAAATACAAAAGAAAAACATTTGTTAATGAAAATGTAATCATTTCTTAAATAAATCTTTAAACAATAAAAACGTATAAAATACTTACAAGAAAAACAAATGGAACCCAAGATACAACATGAAGGTTAGCATAACTCTCTTCAACTCTAACACCAGCACCGGAATTGAATCTTATGACAACTTTTGACTGATTTAATGTCATATATGGAACCCAAACAGATACTCCTAAAATAAAATATCATATAACTTCATTAGCTTATGAGATGTGATGCACTGTGACTTCTCCTTTATTGAAATCAGAAATCTCAACCATAATGCCCAGAGAAACCTGTTAGCCACCTTACCTTTTCCTTAAATCCCCAACTCTAAGTTTTTCCAATATTCTTCATTATCCTGCTTTATCCCATTTCCACAACATAATCTTTATCAACTCTATGGCCTTTATATCTAAATCCCCCTTATCTCTCCCCAAACCCAGCATAAAAATCAGAACCCACTTTCTGTATAGTCACTTTTTTTATATTTATTCCACAATTTCATTATTTGTACCCTTTCTGTCTGCAGGCATTTACATTCAATTAACAGATGTCTAATATTTTCTATGCCTTCCTTACATAACTTGCAAACTAAATCATCCATATTGTTCTATTTATGTATATATTTTCTTGTTGCTAAAGATCCTGTTCGAGCCTTAAACAATAAACTACTTTCCTTGCTATTAGCATAAATTAACTCATACCCGATATTCTGTTTACTTCTATATATATTTAAATTCATTTTACTCTCCATACTAGTTCTCCATCTCTCCAACTCTCTATTCCTTATTGATGCATCCCATTCCTTGCTACTATAATACTCAACAATTCTCCTAACACAATCATCCCACCTTTTGTATAAGTATATTGACATAAATTCTTTATCCAGTCTGCATACCATATTACCTTCCTCACTCACTTTGTTGCCTGCTTTACTCATAACCCAATTAAATACTATTTTGACTATTCTCTTATTATCCATAAATTGTAATCTCCAAACATTTTCATTTTGCTTTTTGCATCTCTCATATAAAAACTTGACTATCCCATTTCTCCCCAAATTGCCTCCTTTGCAACTCACACATCTGCATATAAGGTATATCTTTCTACTTCTCTTTCTACTTTTTCTAAGTAATCTAACAACCATTTACTAACCCATGACACATTGTTACCATAAGTTAACCCTGCTACTGCCACTCCCATACAATTCTAGCTGCATCATATTTATTATATGAAAACACTGTTAATTTCTTTATCAGTTCCTTTCTTTTCTTTGCATGATTTATCAATTTTTTCTCCTATTCATCTAAGAAATTTCTCTGATTACTTAAGACAATTCCCAAATAATTATAGCTATTCATCACATTTAATTTTATATCCCCTGATAAAATTCTTTCTCTTCTCTTTCCCCAGTATTTAACATCATTACTCTTGATTTCTCTTCACTAATTTTAATCCCCATCTCTTTCCCCATTCTTGCACGTCTTCAGCATAACTTCTATATCTTTCCTACTTTCTGTGTACAAAAAGATATCATTTGCAAAAAAAGATCCAATAATGTATATACTTCCTTGCTCCAACTATTAATGGTATCTCTACCCCTCTTCCTAGTTTTTCTATTGCTCTCTCCATTTCCCTCAAATATAACAAAAACAAAATAAGTGACAACTTGCTTTAGTCTCAATCCATTTTTAACTTTAACTGATTCTATATTTCCTAATTGATACATATAGAAATTATTTTCATACAATCTCTTAATAAGATCCACCAAACTTCTATCATATGCTTCTCTACATCTATAAAAATCATATATAATTGTCTACCTGTATTCCTACTCATATCTATAAAGTCGTGTAACTACAAATAAACTATCTCCTATACACCTATCGGATTGAAAACCCTCTTGCATTTCTCCCAATATATTATTTTCTTCCATCCACTTTGTGACCCTTCCTGCCACCGTATATGCAAAAACTTTATATAACACTGACATTATCACTATCAGTCTATAATTGTTTAACTTTCTATGATGCTTACCTTTTCATTTAAATAGTAATCTTATTCTTGTATTGTTCCAGCTATCTGGAAATTCTGTCTTCTGTGCTATCTTATTAAAACCTGATAATAGGTTTGATTTTGCCCTATTTCCTAAATTCATCATCATCTCTGCTGCTCATTCATCTAAACCTCATGATTTTTCACTTTTCAATTTCTTTTCTGCCTCATTCAGTTCATTTTCTGTAAACCTAATATTCTCATTACTATATGCTTTCATATTTGTTATCACTGCCCTTCACATCTAATATCTTTTCTGTATCACTTACATACTTATATAAGATTGTGTTTAATTCTTTTCTAGAGCTATACTCTATTCCCTCATCATCTAGTAATATTACTTCTCTCTCCCCTACATTCCTTCTTTAATATATATTCAAAAAACTTTTCCCCCATCTTTTCCATTATTATTTAATATCCTCCAATAATTTACTATTTAATTTCATTCTCTCTCTATAATTATCTATTTTAGCCAACTCGTTTTTTAAAAAAAATGCTTTTCCCATTTAACGTTAACATCTTTTTCACTTTTTTTATTTTTAATAGCACACTTATATTCTCTGTATGTTTTTCCCCTATCTTTTACTAACTCTCACTTTTCTATTCCTTTTATTCTTCTGAATATTCTCACCCAAAACCTTATTTGCCACTTTTTCTATTTCACCACACCAGTCCTTATATTCATCCCCAACTAACTCTTCTGTGATTTCTTCTACTTTTAGTTTATATTTTTCTAACTTATTCTTATCATTCATTCTCCATCCGCATCTTTCACTATTCTTTCTATTTTTATTATATCAAATTACTAACCATTTCTATTATAAAGAAATTATGATCACTATTATATACTCTTGCTTCTTTATCAAACACTTTAATTTTCTGTACTTTATTCATTCCTTCCTTCTCTACTAATACATAATCTATTGTATAAAATATATTATTTGTAGACCATGTGTGATGATGTGATGTGATGTGTATTTTCTTTGCATTGTACAATGGCGACCTCTATCTTTATTCATTATATAAGCAAAATCGTCATTAGATGGATGAATACAGCCCAACAGTTTCTTTTACTAATTGTTAGACAAATTTGATTATAAAAATTCACTAGCTTTATTATCTAGCATTCATTGATTGACAATGTTGTCACAATTGGTTAGAAATAAGGTCAGCCCTCTAATAATCCCAAAATAATAATTTTTTCAAAAAATATATTTCCTGATATCTCTACTTTTTTTTTTAAATAAAAAATATTATTAAATAGACATAAATTTTGTATTGCTTTTAATTTTTAAAATATATGTTAAAATTTTTTTAAATTATATTTTTTAAAAAACATTGATTATTTAAAATTGATATACATTTTTCTTTTTTAAAATATTATGTTTGAATATGTCATTATAAATTGTGTATAGAAATTCACTGTTATAATACAATAGAATTACCTCGAAATTGTTGAAATTTTAGATGTGGTCGATCAAAATATATTGGTTTTCCATCTACTAAAATTTTTAGTTTATACCTCCATTTCATATGTTCAGGTCGAGATTGAACTTCAACTACTGAAGAATCATTTTCCTTCATAGCTACAGCAGTAGTAATAGTACCATTGATGAAACCCCCTGATGAAGAAATATAATAAATATTCTAAAATTGAATATGTTATAATTTTGGCTTTAATCAAGAAACATAATTAACAAATTAAATTGACTTTTAGACTTAGGTTAAGATCTTTTCCATTAAATAATTGTACTGTGAGAGTATAGTCTTCCTTTATTCTTTATGTAATAATTTATCATAAGAAAGTACTACATTTTTATTTTTTCTCTAAATATTATCTGCTTTTTCTATAAAAATGCAGTTACAAAACATTTCTGTGTAATTCTAAGTAAACAGACCAAGAAGGAATAAAGTTAAAACAGTGACAAACTCTTTAGAGTTTTAACAGCTTGTATATGCATAGGAAATGGTGATCCTGAGATGTTTAGGGGTTTAAGGAATGAAGTTAACATTGTGAATCTTAAGAATCATCTTTTTAATATGTCTTTGACCATATGTTTCAAAAATGTGTGATGGAACAGAAACTTGAAATATATTTAAATATATATGAAATTAAGTTTAACTATTTTTATCAATGTGTATATATAATACGTCTTACAAATATATAAACCATTATACAATTACAAATATTCAGTAACGCCCTCTGTTTAAAAGTCTATATCTCAATAATAGCGAACTTTAAATTGGTATCATTTTGAAGTTCGCTATTATTAAGATATAGACTTTTAAACAGAGGGCATTACTGAATATTTGTAATTGTATAATGGTTTAGATATTTATATAATTATTTCAGTTCGTGTTAATGGTAACTTTATTTTCATTTATAATATGTCTTATATATAACTAATGAAAAATAATTATAATTAGTTTATAAAAACTAATTTTATAAACCAACCCTATCCTATTTTTAATATTACCCATCTTTTTTGTATATATATAATATATGTCTTACTCTCTTGAAAAAGTATAATAAATATTTCAAATGTATCCATAATGCAAGAGATTGGTCTGAATTCTAGAATATAATTTTCTTAATAAAAAATTTAAATATCAGATATAACATAAATTAACATTTTTAAAGAAAATAAACAGCTTGTGTATATTATATTTATATATTTGATCAGTAAGTGACTTTGTTCAGAAATGATCTAAATGATAAAGACTGCTTTCCATTTAACCATGGTTTCGTGCTTTGGCACTCCTCAGAGAGGTACATGTCTGAAAATTTCAGATTTTCCACTCAATAGATAACTTTTAGCTAAGTGCTTAGCTTTGGGTTGGTATTTTTAGATCTAGTGTCTGAACCTACACTGACACCTCTCTGCTTTCCATTTAGTTTCAACTTCTAAAGAAAGCAAGGCCATAGCTTAAATATTAGTAGCAGGTTACAGCTAAAGGGCAAAACTATCTTTAAATAGCCTACTGTAGAACAAAAGCCATATAAGAAAACTTTATAAATTATTAAGTGATGAGGATTTGAATGTTTTTCCATCTTTGTTTTACCTATACTACATCTGGTCATATTTACCGAATAACACTGAATTGGATGGACAGCTGTGTCACATATAAATCATTCCTAAAAAAAATTCTATCTGAATTACGCTTTTTACATGGGTCAATTCAAACTCAGAGTAGAGTGTATTTAAGCAAATGTATTATCATTATATCATGAAGCTCTTGATAACAAATTACATGTTCAGATAAGTACTTTATATAAAATTAAAATATTTAAAACAAAATTGAAACAGACAACTTACTATAAATAAAAAATTAATTAATATATCAATCCAATTTTCATTCCTTAATGGAATCTTTTCAAGATATTTCCTTTTACACAATCACATGACCAACTACCCTACAGCAACTACACCCAATGGACATTATTTACATTGCTTACAATAAATATAATTAGTAAAATCCATATATGTACATAAAAATGATTTAACTTATTACAATGCTTTTTTTCCTCATAATATATATACACTTTACAAAATAATCTAATAGTAATAATAATCTTTTATTTTTTATTTTAAAATTATAGCTCTAAAGTTTCCAATAATTTAACATTGTTCATTTCTCTCCTAATTGTGCTGGATCTTTAACCATGTTTATACATTTGTTTAAATTTTTTTGAATATACAAAATTTCACAACATTTTCTTTACTTGCAATTTTTAATATACTTTATTAACTTAATATTTTTTTCAGAATTCATTCTATATCCAGTATCCAAAAAATGTATATATGACCCTGATCTTATATCATTTTTATTAATTGCCCTATCATGCTTCTTATCTCTTTCAATGAGGACACAACTAATTTTATAAACCAACCCTATTCTATTTTTAATATTACCCATATTTTTTGAATTAGTCATCCATTTCCCTAAAGATTTACTATTTTTCCATTATATTTTAATATCATCAGGTAACTTTTCTTTTATCAATGTCTTATATAAATGCTCTGAATATGGAACTAAAACCCATTTCCTATTTGCATACATATGTCTTACACTATCTTTTGTATTATTATTATTTTTATTTCTGAAATTTTTTAATATCTTTTCTTTTATATCCCGTACTAACTTAATCATTCTCAACTTCCAATTACTATTCAAATGCTTCTTTTATATTCAATATTAATCTATCATTTTTTAATTTAAGCCCTTTCAAAACTACTATTTTCTGAAACCATGGCTGATATGAATTTGGATAAATTATACCTCTTTTTTCTTTATCCTTAATATAATGTTTAATAAATATTTCACTATTAATTCCTTTTTCTAAAAAAATATCTAAATAGTTTAATTCCTTCTTCTCTTTTTCCATTGTAATCTTAATATTGTATTTATTATTGTTCAATTCTTTAAATGCATTAACAATACTTCTACTATTATCTTAAAATTATACATCAACATATCTATGATGTTCTAGAATTTCTTTACTTTTTATATACTTATCAATTATATTTTCCTCTATATAGTCAGTCATAATTGATGATAAAATCCCACTAATAGAGCAACCCATAACCCATCCCTTTGTTATATTCCAAAATTCTTCCTTATATTTAAAATTAAAACATCATTTATCAATAATAATGCTTCTCCGGTAGCATATAACCATTCTGAAATTACATTATTCATTTTTATTTTATCACTAACTATTTTTATACTGTAATATCAAATAATACAAACAAACATTTCCATTTATCTTTACATTATTTAATTTATCTATAAGTTCTTCTGAATTCCTAATACAATACTTGCCAAATTTTATTGCAATAAGAATCTTTTTATATATTATATCACATAAATCTTTAAGAATATAATTATTAAAGTCTAATATACTCTTAATGGTATATTATTCTTATGTGTTTTAACCTTCCCAAATATACATGTATGTTCAAAGGCTGTAAGATATAAAATCTATATTCCTTTTCATTAATTGTTTCATTTTCATATAATTTAATAAAATTTTATGTTTTTTTAAAATTCTATTTCCTGGATCTTTAATTATCTTTTGGTATGCCTGCTTTACAATATCTTCTTTTATTTTCCTATTGTAGTCCATTTCATTTAAACAACAAACCTTGACCCTTTATCCTCATTTGTTACTATTAAGTGGTCCTTATTTACCTTTTCCATAATTTGAATTATTCTTCTTCCATTCTTTTTTACTACATTTATGTTTTTTATTGTTAACATTATTGATTTTTGATTGTAATTCTGCTTTCAAACTATTCTTAATACTTGCAGCTTCCACATTAACAACTGTTGGTCTTTTTATTTAAATTCTATAATTTTTCATTTGTAAAATTTAAATATATTTACAGAATTATTAATATTCTCTTTTTTATTACAATTTTTTTACCACAAAATAATTATTTTTTAATCCAATTCCATTTCTTTAGAATACAACCATCTCTACTTATTATATTTCTTATAAAGCTTATTTTTTAATTTGCTATTATGAGAAGCTTTGAAAGGATTTAAATTAAAAATTAATAAGCTAACATTCAACATAAAAGAAGCATTTGAATAGAATTTGGAACTTAAGAATGATTGTATTGTATGGGATATAAAAGAAAAGATATTAAAAAGATTTTCAGAACTAAAAATAATAATAATAATAATACAAAAGTTAGTGTAAGGTATGTGTATACAAATAGGAAGTGGGCTTCAGTTCCATATTCAGAGCAGTTATATAAGACATTGATAAAAAAAGTTACCTGATGATATTAAAATAGAATGGAAATATAATAAATCTTTATCTAAATGGATGCGTACTTCTAAAAAGATAGGTAATATTAAAAATAGGGTAGGGTTGGTTTATAAAATTATGATCTTTGCAATATGTTATATATAGATCAGAAAAAAAAGATTGCCATTGAAAGAGGTAAGAAGCATGATAGGGCAATTAACAGAAAGGATATAAGATCAGGACCATATATACATTTTTTTTGGATAATGGACAAAGAATGAATTGTGAAAAAAATACGTAAGTAATAAAGTATGTTAAATGATATGATAATTTGTATATTCAAGAAAATTTAAACAAATGTGTAAACATGGTTAAAGATCCATCATAATTAGGTGGAAATGAGCATTGTTAGGTTATTGAAAACTTTAGAGTTATAATTTTAAAATCAAAAGATTATTATTAATTTTAAATTACTTTGTATATATATATTATGAGGGGAAAAAGAATTGTAATAATTTTAATCATATATATATTATTAATTATATTTATTATAATGTAATGTAAATATTGTCCATTGTGTGGCTTTGCTGTATAGTAATTGATCATATGATTATGCAAAAAGAAACATCTTGAAAAGATTCCATTAATGAATGAAAACTAGATTGATATATTAAACAATTTTTTATTTATCGTGAATTGTCTGTTTCAATTTTGTTTTAAATTGATTAACTTTAATTTTATATATAAAAACAATATTATGGACAAATTTTAACATTGAAATTAGATTATGTATTGTAAGTACTACTTTATATATATGTACACAATGAATGAAGTAATACATAATTTAATTTGAATTTGATATTATACATACATGTATTATTTTGAGGTTGTTCAAATCGAGCTTGAAGTGCAAGTCTATGGTAACCAACAGCTTTTGTCAGAACATATTCTCCCATTCCATTAAAAGTGTATGTAAGTCCATCATAAGTAAAAAGATGAGGATCTCCATAAAGAGCAGCTGAAAAGAAAAAAAGCTCAGATGTTATCAAAATGAATTTTATATAATATCACTAATTTATATATGACAAGACTTCTTTAGCTTAAATTAAATTATATAGTGTGACATATATATATATATCTTTATTTAAAAAAACCAACTATTTAAACACTAAGCAAATAAATATACTCTTGGTAACAGTGCACATTGTTTGGTTTCTAACTCATCAGCTTTCTTGCAGGGGAAAATTACTAGTAAAGGGAGTTTAGCTATAATATCATGCTTAATATTTACATTTTTAGGTTTAGAAATAGAAGGGAGATCACTACCATTAGCTTGTGTAATCTTTTTAATTATTAATTTAAAAAATCACTATGTGAATTAGCTCAATAGTAGAGTGGCAAATACACAGATTGAATTCCAGCTTAATAAACAAATAACTGCTTGGCACTGAAAATGCACTAAGCCATATAGAAAACTGATGAAAGAAAAATAACACACTTCACCAAGCATATATATATATATTGTACCATTTATTTATATATGGTACAGATATGTATTAGCATTTGGTAAAAGCTAAAAAAAAAAAAAAAAAGAGTAAACTTAGATTATTTTTTAAAAAAAACGTACAATGAAAGTTAAATTGTTCTTTCATATTTTTTATGTAATTAGAAATAAAAATAGAATTGGAGAGAACAAAAGAATTCCAAAAGTAAAAAGATAAGCTAAAAGAAAAATATTTTAGCTAATTAAAGATGGTCAAAAGATTTGCTAAAAAAAGAGAACTTTGTAATGTAAATTTTATAAGGAATTACCAGATTAATTATCAGCGTATATTTTTTGATAAACAAAAGGATGCGCAGAAGTCTGAAAACTGGGCCTCTAGTATAAAAAGGCAGAGACCGGTTTGACGAACGCCTTGTTTATTCTGTTTGTTCCTTTGGCTGGTTTTGGATTATAAAATCCAAGACCACTTCATGATTAGTACTTGATTGCCTCTGAGTATACAGTCTTTGCAAATGGACAGTTGTTCTCGAGCTTTCAATAGCTCTATGTGCAAGAAAGATGGTCTTTGTTTTGGCCAACCTTTGCTGATTTTTTCCATGATCCATCTGTAACCAGCTTCTTCTCTGGTCCATGTGGCTACCTTTGCACTGTTAAGTGTCTGGCTGTTTAGTGCATCGATATAATTAATTTCTACATTGTTTACTTCTTTCTCAAGCTGATCTAGCATTCGCGATAATGCATCGGCATGACCGATTTTCATGCCTTTTTTGTATTCGAGGTTATAATTGTAACCTGCAAGTATGTTAAACCATCTCAACATACGAGGGCTTAAATGTTCAGGTATCTGTTTCATGCATAGAATTCCCAAGAGTGGCTTATGGTCGGTTATTAATTGGAAAGGACGTCCATATAGATATTGGTGGAATTTACGAATTCTGAACACTATGACAAGGCCTTCCTTATCTAGCTGGCTGTAGTTCTTTTCCACCTTAGACAAGGTGTGCAACGCGTATGCTATAGGACATTCTCTGGAGTGGGATGGATGGCATATCACTGCCCCCATGCCATTTTCTGATGCATCAGTTGTCATGGTTACCTCATGCTCACTGTCATAATGTACCAGTAGTTTATTTGATGTGAGAAGGGCTTTGGTGTGGAGAAATGCTTGCTCTTGTGCTGCTTCCGAATTCCATTTCTGTTTTTTTTTAATAATTCGCACAGTGGCATCGCTATGTGTGCTTTGCCATTCAGGAAGTTTTCAAAATAGTTCACCAGGCCCAAAAAGGCCTGAAGTTGTTTTACGTTATTCGGTCTTCTGGCGTCAGATACTGCTTTGACTTTTTCAGGGGAGGGGCTTATTCCTGAGCTTGACCCTATGTGACCCAGGAATTTTATTTCAGTAGCCTTCCAAATACATTTTTTCGCATTTAATTTTGCTCCAAATTCCTCCAGTCTTTGGCAAACCTTTGAGATACGAGTGCTCAATTCATTTTCTGAATTAGCAGTGACCAATAAATCGTCAAAGTAGGGGATGATGCCTTCGAGTCCATTTAGAAGAGTCTCCATTTTTGCTTGGAATATACTTGGTGCTGAAGCTATTCCGAATGGTAGATGTTTGCATCTAAATAAACCTATGTGTGTAGTAAGTGTTAGAATGTTCACAGCTTTGTTGGTTACCAGGATTTGGTGGAAGGCCGAGTTGAGGTCTAATTTTAAAAAATATTTAGACTTTTGGAGCGATGCTATGATTTCTCTTGAGTTAGGAACGGGGTATGCATGTTTGTTTAGTGCTTTATTGACTGATACACGGTAATCGCCGCACAAATGTATTTGTCCATTTGGCTTGGTTATTACAACCAGTGGGGTAGTCCATTCGGCTTCTGTTGCTTCGAGCATGCCATCTTTAACCAATTGCTTTATTTCCTCTGCTATTTTTTCTTTCTGAGCATAAGGAATCTTTCACGGTCTACAAATTATAGGCACTGCTTCTGGCAATAATTCTAATGAAACTGGTTTTGTTTTTATCATTCCCGGTTCTCCATCGAAAAGTTTACGAAAACACTGTCTGATGTTTTTTTCAATGTCAATATTTTTGACCCAAGCAATTTTTATTCCCAGTTGCTGAAACCAATCACGGCCAATAAAAGGATTTATAGGGGCGTGTACTATATATAACGGCAATGTAACTATTTTTTTCGCATTATTTGAAGTAATTGGAGCCTGAATTACTCCTTTAATTTTTATAGCATTACCATTGACGTCTCAAGCCTTCAGATTCGTATGCATCAGTCTAGGTGGCTGTCTCACATCTGCCACAATGGTTTTCCAATCTTTAATGGAAAGTAATGACACCCCATTACCGCTGTCAATTTCCATCGATAGGGGTTTTCCATAAATTTTGACAGTTATTTCAAATTTCAGTGATTGGTCCGAAGACACATTATTAATTGCTGAAAATTCCTCTTGTTTATGTTTTCTCGTAACGCTCTCTTGGCTGTTATTCTTTGTATAATTATCGAATTTTTTATTTCTGCACATTTTTCCCCAGTGGCCGAATTTATTGCAGTGTTTACAGCGTTGGTCTTTATAAAAACAGTCACGTGCCATGTGACCTAGTTTTCCGCAGCAAAAACACTTAATTCGACTTTTCTTAATGTCTGTTCTATCTCGTTTGTTTACTTTGTGGACTTCATAAGGATCATTGTCCACTATTTTCATGGCCACAAATTCCTTTGATTGCTGCAACACAAGTTCGTGAGCTATACCATGTTTGATAGCTACTTTATAGTTAATATCCATATCTGCCAATAACTGCTGTCTCAGACTATCACTGTTCATTCCACATAAAAATTGTTCGAGGAGGGCTTCCTCCAGGTATGAATCATAGACGCAGTTTTTTGCGAGTTCCCACAGGGCAGTATCATAATCTTGTGTCCGCTCATTCTTGCCTTGGCGGTGATTTCTAAAGTGGAGTCTGGCAATGTGTCTAGACTCACGAGGATTAAAATAGTCGGTCAAACAATCTTTGACCTGTTAAAATGTTAATTCTTCTGGGGTTTTAGGTTCACAGAGCCTATTTGCGACCTGAATTACTCCCTTTCCAGCAAAACACAATAAGGTCGCTGTTTTGCTTTTATCGTCTTTTACTCTGTTAATAATTAACAGATTTTCGATTTGTTGAACGTACAGGGGCCCCTCACTTGCCTCTCTGACATCAAATTTGGATATTGCCGGCTGCATTATGATACTTAGTCAGTTTAACAAAAATATAAAAATATTACGATAACTTAGTCAATTTAACAAAATATAAAAATATTTTTCTTAGTAGTTTTATCTCCTCACGAAATCAAATAATTAGACGCCAACGTATTCGGCTGTCAATGTGTTGATTGTTATTACTGAGAATTACACCATTGAGGTTCGTAATCAACTGTAACTGCGCCAGTTCAGTGTCCAGCGGCACTCTATTGCTCACTGGATTGCAACTATCAATAACACAATATAAAATAATTAATGAGGCAGCCCGGCAAGTAGGTTTAAATAACGAAGATTTTATCACAGGATTATATATGAGTTAATCACTATTAGTATATACAAAGTATGAATAATATACACATGCTATTATTATTATATATAAATAAGGGGCCCGGAAGGCAGAGAAAAATAAAGAAATTGGTACGACCTGTTATAGTTCCCTAGGTTTACTTTGGCACGTCCGGAGGTAAACCTCTCCGCAAGGCTAGGTGAAGCAAAGGAGCTGACCGGAGCACCCGACTAAATGGCACATCTACCTTTCAAGAGCTTCACTTAGCAAGTGTCCTCTCTCAGTTCAATATTTGATCCATTACTTGTCACGCCTTGATTTTGGAGTAGCCTCCCTTCATTGGCCATCCGCTGTCCACGTGGTGTCATCTCTTTAGTTCCTATACGATCTCTGATTAGATAATGCCACGCCTTTAGCATTGACTATTTTAAGCAATGGCTTTGTTTACATTATCTAACCTTCTTGATGAATTACTTTATAGTTTAGCGTTAATATATCATTTAATTATTTACAATACACCATTAGCAATCCGTTAGTTTTACATTTATTTTTATTACTAGTTAACCGTATTTTTTATATATATGCACACACACACACATTTAGCAGATAAATAAAAATAAATAATAATGAGTCGCGACGGGGAGATGATAACGTTGTGATATAATAATTCAGCTGTTAGGCAATTTCAGGATCCTCGGTTTATATAGCTTCATTTTTCATTCTTTTAAAGAATACATTTTAAGCACTTTGGAACTTAACGGTCAAAAATAATGAGACGTTTCCAGGTTATCAATTAATACATTTGCATAATATAATTTATAAAGTATTCGTTAATAGAAATTACTTCAGCATATCAGAATGTCTTTAGAAATTTTTCTATTAACTCCTTATTATAGGTTGACAAATTAAAATTCTATGTTTCTTTGCGTAGCAACTAATTTTTCTTTCTTAAAAGTTTGAATTAAAGAATGCCAGCATAGCAAAACATTTATAATCATTTTCTTTTTTTTTAACATGTGTTTCTTTCATACACGTGGTTAATTATTTGAACATTTTAAAGAGTTATTTTTCTTCTTTTTTAAACTGTTCCCACATTCAGTAACATTAATTATTAAATACGCAAATTAGTATAATAACGAAAAGTCCATAGTATTAGTTAATGAACAAATGAATTAACATACGCATTTTTAAACTTTAAAATATATAGCTTCTAGTTTTATACGTTTTAATTTTCTTCTTTTAAAACTTTTTCTGTTCATGATATAGCTAAGCAAAAACAAGAACTGGAAAACTGTTTGTATAATTTCAGTAATATTTGTAAACGAATGTAACAATCGCTCTTCTTTTAAGCTTATTCTGAAGTTAATGTTATTCAATTGATTTATATTAAAAATGAAGTTTCTCTGTAGCATTTTTTTTTTTATAATTAAGAAAGCTTAAATTGTGATTCAAGTATCAAAAGAATGAGATATTATCTTTAACTTTGCCGACGTTCATGGTTGAGTGGTTATTAATTAACTTTACATTAAATACTTTTAAAAAATAATAATAATAAAAGTTATAAAAGAACTCAAAACTTATTTTGTGTCTGGATTATCAAGAGAGAATGAAGCAATTAAAACAACCAAACTTTTCTTTTATAGTTCTTTTTTTTGTCGTTGTTAGCTGTCCATCAGAAGATATGTTAATCATTAGACATTAAAAAAAAAAAAAAGACACGTGATCTAATGAAGTTGACTTGAAAAAAAAATAATAATAAAGTTTTCTTATATATAAAAAAAATATTGTATAAAAAATATTCACATTTATTTTCACTAATGATTGAATTACCTTTGAATTTCCAAATCAACAAATAGTTTATCCATTAAATTTATGTTTCAACTAATATTAAAACCATTTTTTTTTTATGCGTTTGTATAACTCAACCTTTAGAAGTACTTAATTTATTATAACACACTTTCCTTTCACTCACGCATGCACACACAGAACTGAAAAGAAATGTTTTAACCGTAACACAACCTATTGACTACTTTTTAAATAACTAATTATAACTTATAATAATGGTCAAATAAAATATTTAAAGATATCTAATATTAAAATTACTTTACAGACTCTAAAGCTGACTTATAATAAACTCATACTTTAACGCTCATTCTCTCACTACTTGAAAATTTACAGGCGCTAATCTTAAATTAATTTTAGTTTCTACTCTCTTCTGTCTTATAACTAATTTACTATACTATTAAAAATATTATTTTCTGACACACATTTTGCTATAATATTATTTTATTAATAAATAAAGTCACTAAAAGCAATATAAGCTTTATGCTTATGACAATTATGTGAAACAGGACTATTTTACATACAAACTATACTGAAATGGTGATACGCAACAGAATTATTGTTCATTTTATATTTTACTATTAGTCAACTTTTTTTAAAAAATCAAATAAACATAAAAATTGGTTAAGCCAAAATAAGCAATTGGAACAAGTGTAAGAACAATTGGTCATAATATATATGATTATATACAAATTTATTACAAATAAACAATGAAGTGAAAATAATTTTTTTATTATTAATAATATTTTTTAAGAAATGATTCTGTGGTGTTTATGATAGTGATACAATTGTGGACTTGGAGATAAATATTCCAGGATTTTCAGATGAGCAGCATAAATCCATAATCTTAGTCAATAATTGAACGAATCTGATGTGTTCAGTCTGTCACCATGATACTATTGTCACATGACTTTTCAAGCAACTATGCGTACAATTAATTTTTTTGTTAAATAAATTAATTTAGATATATACATAGAATTTATTAAAAATTACTTTTTAAAAATATAAAGTTTATGCTTAATTGTAAAATTATCTCACCTTGATAAACATGAATGAAAAATTTTAATACTGATTTTAGCAACATGGTTATATTAATAAATGCTTGCTATAATATTTAAATAATATCCGGTTGTCATCTGATCCTTCGTGTCAGCTGCTAGAGGTGCTACTTCTAGCTAAATTTCTAGAAATATGCCGTTTCCGTGGCCACACCCAGGCCTTTAAGCATTCTTTCTAAAATAAATCCTAGAAAGATTGTTAACTCGGAGTTAAGTCTACTTTCTACGCTAAAAGGTAGAGTGTTAACTTGGAGTTAAGTCTTTTTTCTATGATAAAATCTAGAAAGAGTGTTAACTCGGCTTAGTGGCTAACGGTGTGGCTTTTTCAGATGCTAAAAGCAGAGGAAAATGCCGTAGTTGTTTGTGTCATGTAACAATATCGTACGAGGGTGTGTTAATGTGATCGTGTCAAAATTATTTAAATTTTCATTGGTGCCTTTTTTTTTAAAGATGAATTGATGTACTGTTACATTTTATCAATTTTAACAGTAGTGATTGTTCCTCATAAATTTGTATTCCTCCTAAATTTTCGATTAGGGTGGGGTAGCATAAATTTTAAAAATCACGCTTTGAGTCACGTTTTAGCGAGAAATTTTCCAAGACAAAAAGTATGGCTAATTCCCACAACAGAAAACTTGAAAAGATGGGAATTGCCAGACACGGAAGCCGGTGCTGGAATATTTCTACAGCAGAAAAAAAGGAAAAAAACATCCTGCTGCTGAAAGAAAAGATTGGAGGTGTGGCAAATATATGCAGATTTGAGGTCCAAAAACATCTGCTGATGGAAATGTTCACTTCGTAAAGGCAAGCTTGTTTGAGGGATTCGAAATGGCCTTTGTCAAATGTCAAAAAAAAAGAAGTAACTTCAATTTTTATTTAAACGTACATCCCTTCTTCTCCCGATAATTGTTGTCATCGGCAATCAAATGTAAAATAAAAGAAGTAACTAAAATTTTTTATTTAAACATAGCCCCAACAAACCCTCTTCTCCCAATAATTGTTGTCGTCGGCAATCAAACAGTCAAATAAAAGGAACGTCAATTATTCTTTAATCGCATAGAAAAAAAACAAAAAACCCTCCCACTAATTGTCGTCGGCAATCAAATGTAAACCAATCAAAGTAAGACAGTAAATTATTAGTTAAACATAACCCAAATTACTATTTGAACGTACACCAAAAAAGACCCGCTCTTGTCAGTCAAAATTAAAGAAACCTAGACTATTATTGTCCCATTGTCAAATCAAATATTATTTGGGAAAACCTAAATAATTTATAAATGAAAAAAAAAAAAAAAAGTCAAATCGGTTTTCAATCAAATGGTAACCGATAAAAGTCACTTAAATTTTGATTTAAACATACACACAAACAAAAAAAAAAAGCAAAACCCTTTCTCCCAATAATTGTTGTCGGCAATCAAATGTAAAAAATAAAAGGAACATACAATTATTCTTTAATCGTAAACAAAAACACCCCTCCCAGTAATTGTTGTTGGAAATCAAATGTAAAGCACTAAAAATAAGGTAAACCAATTATTTTTTAAACATAACCCAAATTACTATTTGAACATACACCAAAAAAAGACCCGCTCTTGTCAATAAAAATAAAAGAAAACCACAACAACTATTATTATCCCATTGTCAAAAATATTAGGTTTTGGGCAAACCAAAACCATAATTTATAAACGAAAAAACAAAGAAAGTCAAAACTATTGTCAATCAAATATAACCGATAAAAGTAACTTCAATTTTGATTTAAACATACACAAAAAAACAACCTCTTTAGCTCCCAATAATTGTTGTTGGCAATCAAATGTAAAATAAAAGGAAGGTAAATTAGTATTTAATCATCACCCAAAAACACCCACCCCTCTCACTAATTATTGTCAGCAATCAAATGTACACCACTACTAAAAGTAACATAAACTACTATTCTTGAAATGGTTACATCCCTTCTCCCAATAATTGTTGTCTACAATCGTACACACAAAAAAACACCCCTTCTCCCAATAACTAGTGACGGCAATCAAATGTAAACCAATCAAAGTAAGACCGCAACTTATTATTTAAACATAACCCAAATTACTATTTGAATCTACACCAAAAAAACACCTGCTCTTGTCAATAAAAATTAAACAAACAACAACTATTATTGTCCCATTGTCAAAAATATTTATTTGTAGAACCAAAACCATAATTTATAAATGAAAGGAAGTCAAATCGGTCATCAATCAAATGTAAACCGATAAAAGTAAAGGTTTTAATTTTTATTTAAACATACACACACACATGCGGAAAAAAAAACAACACTTCTCCCAATAAATGTTGTCGGCAATCAAATGTAAACCTATCAAAGTAACATAAATTATTATTTAATCGTACACAAAAAAAACCCTCCCACTAATTGTTGTCGGCAATCAAATGTAAACCTATCAAAGTAACATAAATTATTATTTAAAGATCCATCAAAAAAACCCGTTTTCTCTTGAATTTTGTCAATCCAATTTTACAAAAGCAATAATACTATTTTTTAAAAAAACACAAATTCCTATTTGAACACACACCAAAAAAGACCATTTGGTAAAAAAAAAAAAAATTAAAAAAAACAACTATTATTATTATTTGGGAAAAATAATTCAGAAACGAAAGAAAGTAAACTTTGTAAACAAACAAACAAAAAAAAAAGTCAATATTAATAGAGAATCGCTAGCCCGGGAACGTTATATTAATGTGTTTTTTGGTTAGAAATCGTGCTTCTAGCGGCTGACACGAAGGATCAGATGAGAACCTAATACCTTCACTTTTAGTTTCTTATTATTTTTATTTATGTACAATATTAAAAAATAATGATACAATTATATTATGGACTTAATGTCAGTTTATTTTCTTTGCATTTTATCTAAAAATATATTTATTTACTTTAATATTAACAAATTTAAATATATATATATTCTTTATCATAATAAGCAAAAAAATATTTTTTCCCCCTAGAATATTAATTGTGACTAAAATTTATTAAATTTTTTAAATATAATTTTAATTGAAAAAAAAGTCCTACCAATACCAGGGTACCGGTAACCAACACAATCATCTGATTCACGCTGACGCTTATATCTATGACATGTGTTTGACCATTCGCAACACATCAAGAATGGAATTACATCATGATAATAATGGGATAAAGAAGGAAGTTTAGGGGCAAATTTATAAGGATAAACTCCCATATCGTGAGCTCTGTACACAGCTCCACCATAGAAATGGTCTTCCTTTGTAAAGAGCAAACCTTTCTGGTCATAACAACATTCTTGTCCTGAGCCTTCAAATCTGTTAAAAAATAGTAAAAATATTTTTATGCAAATATTGTATGATTTATTTATAGACAATCAATAATTACTTTTAATTCACAGAAAATATTTAAGCACTCAGATCTAACAGTTAATTAATACATTATATAACAAACTTATAAAGTTTGTTATCAAATTAATTTTAAAAAATTAAAAATATTTCAAGAAAATAATAATAAGAATATATTTTGACAAAAGCAATTACATTTATTTGAAATTCTGAGCATCAAATTTTCAGATTTAATGAAAGATTTACAGATTTATAAGTAAAGACTAGAATTTGGCTAATCTTTTTCATAAATTGTCTCTCAAAATTTTATTTTTCTACTAAACTGATTATTTCTAAAATTTGATTCTCAGCAAAATTTGACAATAAGCTATGTATGCATAAAAGTAAATAATGGACTTCATGTCTATAGTGTATAGCATCTTGCTTATTATGGTAAAGATTGCATCATATTGTAATTATATATATTTTATTCTCATCTAATCAAATTTAATTATTCTAAGACTTTTATTCTTTAGCTAAAAATAGCAGGTATTCATTTACCAATCAGTATTAGATATCTACTTCTCTGAAAAAAAATCATAAACTTGCTAGAAAAATTCTTGGTTATATAAAAAAATTCTCATACTCCATTGGATTTGAACCCAGATCATGAACTGTTAGAAATAAATATAGTTGTTGCTTTCAATAAATATATTTGTGCCATATATATATCAATATAACTGCAACAATTTTTATTATTAAACTGATAAAATAATTTTCAATAGTATTTAATTAAATTTTAAATAATGTCAAGGTTTTAACAAAACTGTTATTGTTAAATTATTTAGAGAATGCAAAAGAATTTTAAAAAACCCAAATATTTATTTAATAACATAAATGTGATTATTTAGAAGGGATTTGAACACAGACTTTCAAGCTCCCTTCAGCTATCCACTTCATCTTATAAAACTGACACACATGACCACAAACATATAACAAAGATAATCATCCCCAATATATGTTTTTCATGCTGAACCAGCACTCATTAATTGGCCCAGATCATTATCTCCCACACATATATAGAATCAGGGCTCAGCTTATATTAAAATAAAACTGATGAGAGCTGATTCTGCATGAAATACACATAATGTGTGTTGTCATGTGTATCGGTTGTTTGAGATAGAGTAGAATATGAATATAGACTGAAAATCCTAAGTTCAACTCCCCTCTATTTATTACAGGAAATTTAATAATATAAATGTATTAACTTAATAACATAGATGAAATTTATAATTTCACATAATCCACAATGAGTTTCATTTTTGTTTTGTTAAATTCCATTTTAAAAAATATATACACATCATAAAATTTTCAGCTCTAACTAAATTTAATAAATCAATTTTTTTTTTTGCACATTTAAAAAAAATGGTTTTTAAAACAATATTTTCTTACAAAATATTTCCTTTTAACTTAAGTTCAACTTTCTTTGAAACTTTTCGTTTATTATTATTTAAATGTATTATAAATAGAGGGATTTGAACTTAGGATTTTCAGTCTACATTCACCCTTCTCTCTATATCAAACAATTGATACACATGACCACACACATGTGAAAAAGATAAATGATCCCCAGTAGATGTATTTTGTGCAGAATCAGCACTCATTTGAGCCAAATGATAATCTCCCACATACGTATACAATCAGTAATCAGCTTATATTAAGATAGAACTGATGAGTGCTGATTTTGCGTGAAATACATATTTTGGGGCTCATTTATCTTTTTCTCATGCATGTAGTCATGGGTATTGGTTATTTGAGAGAGAGAGTGGAGGATGAATATTGATTGAAAATCCCAAGTTAAAATTTTTCTATTTATTATAATAAACATTCAGTATATTGAATGAATAGATTAATTAGATGTATTATTTAAAATTTAAAAAAAAATCAAAGATGGAATGATGGTTTGACATTAGTCAATGCTAGCTTGCTTACTACCATGTAAGAAGAAAAATATCCAATTATAAGATAAAGATTTATTGCTATTTTTAATTAAAGGATAAAAATATGTTCAGTTAAAAAAAAAAGAAGACATACACACACACATATATATGTAAATAACTGCATCGCTGATTTTTTTTTAACATTAGAATTAATAAATTATATTTACAAAATATGCTATTATTAAATGAACTTTAAACTTTGAAGGTGCACAAATGAATTAGAACAATTTATTAAGCTTTGCTTTTACATAAGATAAATATTCCTGATTGCAAACACTACCATTCGTATACTATCAATATACTTGATATGATGAATACTAAATTGTTTTTTCTACTCATTTCTTTATTATTTTTTATTTTATTTAATTATCTATAGTAATGTTCTATTGTTATTGCTAAGATTTGTTTTGGTTTTATAATTACAATAAAAATATAAGATTTCTAAAAGTATTAATCAATTTAAATTTAAAAGATAATAAAATAAAAAATCAATCTAAAGAATGATTTTTTACTTACGATGGAGCTGAAGACGTTACACAGTGAATAGCACCTTCATGATTTAGACAGTTTTTTGAACCATCTATATCGCAATCACTCAATGGAATCCAGCCACCTTCATCATCTTTTGCATCTAGAAGAGTGCAAGGACAGTCAACCAGATCTCCCATAAATAATCTCATTTTTTTGTCTTTTGTATACCATCTTTCACACATGTCAGTAGCCCAATCATTTCCCCAGTAGTATTCCCATTGTGATTTATAATACCAACCAAGAGGGACTAAGGGACTCCATAAATGTCTACAACAAATATATTTATATATATGTAATTTAATAATAAATGTACATTTTAATGAGATAATTTGTGTATATAATATTATAGATATATTTTCATTAAATATAATTCAAAGCAATAAATAAATAAAAACATAGAGTAAAATATGTTTTATTAATGCATGTGTCAAGCATAACTTCGTCCATTTCCATAATTATGTTTAATTTATAACTATTATAAAAATGCTCCCATTTAAAATTTGTTTCCAAACATTTATATTATTATATGTGCTTAATTGCCCACTATTAATATCATTTTGAGTGACATTTCTTTTTTTTTTTTGTTATCATTTTATTCTTTAGAAACAATTCTGACCTATCTCGGATCAAAATTCTTGACTAGTATAGCTTTCACAGACCAGAGAGAAAGAATTGTAAGTCAATTACCTTGGTTATATCACTATATGCATTGTCTAATTATTCTTTTCAAATTCACACTGATTATCTAGTTTATATTGTATGTTAATGTGAAACAAAATCAAATGTGAGTGCAAATGTGTATAAACATAATTGAATTAAAAACATTTATCTTTAAAACCTATTTATGAGTAATGAAGATGATAATGATCATAAATTTGACTCAAAATATCCAAAATATTTGTGAATAATAAAATGATCATATAGAATAATAATAAAATGAGATTCATTGTAAACTCAATAGATATTTGAATTAATAGAATAAAGAGCAACCATGCATTGGAAAATTATAAATGAGTATATTTTTGTATTAGCTGCAAGTTAGTTATGAGTATGGCACAAATATGCTGAAAGTTTATCTGGTGCAAAAGTTGCTCTGTATTTTTACTTGTTTATTGCAGTGAATTATACACACACATATTTATGTAAAACAAAATTTTGGAATTAATTGCACAATTTTCAATATACCAATATGTAAATAAATAAAAGTTATAACCAGTTTACAGCATGACTGCCATTTTGAATAGCATTTGTAGTTATAATTTTACAGAAATCAAAATCCTATTAATAATGCATAATTATAACATTTCAAAATTTATGGTCAATTTTTCATAATTTGTATCTGGAAGGTTGATGATTCACATTGGAACGTTAATGTCGTCTGATTAATGAGATTTTAATTTTTAAAATTCTATAAATACTATTCAAGATGGAAGTAATGGCATAAACTGGGTTTTATTTATTTATGTAGTAGTATATTGGAAACTATACAATTAATTTCAGTGTACGGTTTTATTATATATTATTTTCTCTGATATTATATATATGTGTGCATATATAGAATATATTGTTTTTAAAGGACTATAAAATAAATACAGGTTGAATTTCATTAAGATTGAAAATCTAGCATTTCTTTTAATTTGAGCAAAATTAAGAGGAAACATTTTAAATTTCCATAACTTCCAGACAATTATTTAGGCATGAGTTACAGATCTGCTCTTATAGCATTTTAAAATTAATCCTAAATAAATTAATTTATAAATATTTTAAAAATAAAATTAAAAAAGATGAACAACATCCAATAAATAAATTGAAATGCATAAATTAAACCATCTTATTTCACCCAGACATTTCTTAATTGGTCACTGAGCTACAAAAGCAAAATGATAACCTCTCTAATAATTCATAATTTTTGTCTAAAAATTAACTCTTGAAAAAAGTGAAAGAAAATAAATCCTAACTAATAAACTTTTTAAACAGGCAAAACTCTATATGTATTGGTGATCATGTGATGTTTATTGGCTTAATAAACTTTTTCAAATATGCTTTCCATGATTATAGTATACTATTTTATAAATACTAATAAACTGGTAGGAACATTATCACATTAAAGCATAAATAATATTCAGTTGCATATAGTATTAAAAATCTGGCATAAATAATTATTTAACAAAAAGTAAATTAAAGAAATAATCAACCTACTACTTAATATACATAGTAGCAATTCACTCTTTATAATAGTGACTTAGTGCAAGCCATAGTAATCAATGAATGGTAGAAAGTTTGTGCATCAAAATCCCTATCTAGTGTAGCATACCCATCCAATATTCCCAGACTAGTTTCTAGATTATGACTTTCATCAGCTATCTCACAGCACTGAAAGCCATAAGCTACATACTAGTCTGAGAATATTGGATGAGTAGGCACTAGAAAGAGATTTTGATGCACAAAGCTTCTAGCATCCATTGATTATTATGACTGGCATTAGGTGGTACTATTACATGAAGAGAGTTGCTACTGTTTTAACAGATTGTGTAAGCATAAGAAACAGTGATCATATGATCATTTTAGTAGTTTAATTTTATTTAATGCATATATATATATATATATGTGTGTGTGTGTTTACATAGGTAGGATGCCACATATTCAATAGTTTTTTTTATACTCAAGCCCTTATTAGTTGGAATATATTTTCTGGAATAAGGTTTGATTTAGGAATAATAAACTTATTAATTAGAAGTATTTTCTGGAATAAGGTTTGATTTAGGAATAATAAACTTATTAATTAGAAGTATTTTCTGGAATAAGGTTTGATTTAGGAATAATAAACTTATTAATTAGAAGTTATATTTAATCATTTTTTGAAAACTTATGCTTTTGAAAATACCTATTATTTAAAACATTATTGAATATTTCTAAAGAATGTACAGGATAATGACTATGATTCCATCATAAGAATTTTCTTAGTTACAAATCTTTGTTATTAATCATAGAAGATGAAAATGAAATAAAACATAATTTTTAATTCAGAATTAGCACATATTCATAAAACAATTTCAAATGATTGTTAATTGAGTATATGTAGTTTTCTGCCCAAAAGCAGATTGAAATAAGTAGGGTACCATGACCAAATCATCACTAGTAACATTTTATTTTTGCTTATATTATTTTAATCAAAAATGATTTTAGTCTAAAATATCCATTAATTTGATTCTTGGATAAGTATTTACTTCCTAAATAAAACTGCTATCATTTATTTCAATCCTTTGTCAGACAAGTTTCAGTAAAGTAATCATAGTTTTTGAAATTGAAGATGCCTTTTATTGTTATGGGTTAGCAGTATTTTATTGCAAACAACAATTTTTCTCCCAGATATCATGATTATTAATTGCAGATGTTAGTTCTAAATTGTTAATAGCCACTCCATCATATTTCTAGTAAAGTTTACATTTAGTTAACATTTTACACTGTTTCAATGGAAAGTTAAAAATTTTATAAAATATTTTTATTAATTGTTTCCATATTTCAATAAACCTGGCCCCTAATTATTGTATATATGTATATTCATAGTATTATTTCAGGGAACTTCCGTATAATAAAAATATAATAGCTAAATAGCTGAAATTTCAGTACAATAACAAGTACTTTCCTCAGAACTTTTTCTTTCTCAAATCATAAGAATGTGTGTGGTAAGATTTAAAATCATTATTTTTTTCTTTAATATTTTCTCCTCAATCTTAAATTCAACTGGTTGAGAAGTTTTAAAAAATATTTTATCCTCCAATAGCTTTTTCCAAATATTGTTAATTTTCTTTAATTCACACTTTTTGTTTATGTCCTCAGCCTTTTAAAAATCTCTATAGGTTTTCTTAACAGTTTCTGGTCATATTGTTCATTTTTTGCCAGAATATGTGTTTTATTAAAACTGATGTCATGGTTAGTTAATTTAATGTGTGAATAAATGGCTGATGAATTATATTTTTCTCTAACTGCCAAAATATGTCATTCCTTTCTTATGCAATATATATAGAGAGAGTACCAATAACTCAAACAAGCTCGTATTAATAAGTATGGTAAGTGAAAATATTTAAAATCTCTATCTGGAATATTCTTATCCCCAGATCAATTGGTTTTGAGCTTATGGCTCACTTCAGTGAGAAGCTAGAATATTCAGACATTAAATCTAAAATATCAACTCAAAAAACAGCACTTATTTAATACATAACTATTGAGAAGAAACTCTGAAATTTTCAGACATAAAAAAGTCTTCAACTTCAGCTACCTACCTCAAATAGCTATATGGGACTGAACCAAAGTCAGATCTACCATATATTAATAGCCCTAGCATTGCCAAAGCCTTAAAAATAAATTATAATAATCAATAAAGCAAGTCATATATAGTCTGACATTACTTTATAAAAGCTACTGGTACACTCTCTATATTGTATTTTTGTAAATATAAGCTTTTTATAAAGTAATGTCATGCTAAATAGGACTTGCTTTATTGATTATTTCTTTCTTATGTTTATTTTACGATCGGCTTATTCAATGTATGAATGTACATGATGTATATGAAATTCTATGTGGAGTTTGTTTACATTCATACATTGGATAGACCAATTTTAGAAATATAAGAAAGGAAGAACATATTTTGGCAGTTAGAGAAAAGTCTATCATCTATTTATTCAAACATTAAATTAACTAACCATGACATCAGTTTTAATTAAACACATATTTTTGGCAAAAATTGAACAATATGACCTGAGACTATTAAGGGAAGCTGCAGATTTTTCAAAGTCCTAACAGCATAAATGAAAAGTGTGAATTAAAGAAAATTAACAATATTTGGAAAAAGCTAATGAATAATAAAATATTTTTTAAAACTTCTTAACCAAGAGAATTTAAGAATGAGGAGAAAATAATAGAAAAAATAATGATGATTTTAAATGTCACCACACACATAATCTTATGATTTGACAAAGAAAAAGCTCTGATAAAAGTACTTGTTATTGTACTAAAACATCAGGTTATATTTTTATTACACAGAAGCTCCTGGAAATAATACTTTGAATTCATTTATTCATGAGAATATTATAATATATATATATATATATATGAAGGATCTCATGATACAGTAGTACTGCGCTCATCTGTTATGCTTATGATCTGGATTTAATCATTTCCAAGTAAAATTTAATTTTTTTCAGATATTAATCAAAGTTAGGTTTTTGTTTTAGCAGATCTACTCAATATTGATCAACAAATGAATATCTATCTATTCTTATCTAGAAGTAAAACATGGATGGAAAAATGCTCAAACCTGACCATTAAGCAATTGAAAAACCTATTGAGTAATACCTTTTTCTTTATTGTTCCTCAATGAAAGACTGCAGTCAAATATTTACAAGGCATTTCACCATTTACCTACATATGTAAGCACTTCAATTATGTAAAACAATTTATGATGTGGCTTTAAACATCCAAACTTCTTAAAAAGTATTATTACGCTCCAAATATAAGACACTTAAATAAATTGTGTGAAAGAGATAACAAACAATTGTATCAATGATGATCAAGTGTTTTTAAGTTGGCAGAGAATTTAACATGTATGTTGTTATACATGCATATATAAAATATTTGAAATGCCCCAAAGTTATATTGTTTCTATGTGTATATAATTACAAAAATCGGTAAAAGTTTTATTATTTTTAAAATAAAGTAATATTCTGAATGATACATTACAAAAAAGTATGCTCAAAATATATGTAATTTATTATTACTTGAAATTATTATTATTGCATTGTTAAAAGTTATTGCAAAAGTATGCTTTTCATTATATTTTTATATTTGCTATGCAAATGAATAAAGATAATTTACATACACCGATATATATATTAAATACTGCTAATACTATACTATTAATTATAAATAAAATAGAAATTCATTTAACATTACATTACTAGACAAAAACAAAATTTCATTAAAATTCTTCCACAACCATGGTTTCATCTATTAACAAGATCTTTTTATTAATAGATGAAACCATGATTGTGGAAGTGATCAAATAAAATGAAAATTCTTGGGTGTTTTGATTACTTTTATAATTTTATCTTTACTAAAATTATATATCACTTACATTAGCAAATAAATAAATAAATATCAATTTTTATTTGTTAGTAGTGACAGTGGAATTTATAAAGATAGTTTTTTAAAAATAATGTTATAAAAAAAAATGCAAGAAAAACTATAAAACAAGCTTTTCTTTTATTTAACATACATACAATTGATGGCCAGAGAATACATAAGTATCAGTAAAAATCTTGCCGGAAATAAAAAAAAGAGAATTTATAATAATAAAAAAAGAACACAAAAGTAATAAAAACTATACATATAATTTATTTTATAAGGCTAAATTACCCTTCTGTTTGTTCTCTTCCAGTTACATTGATGCGAAGTGCTCCCATTTCAAAACGCAAATAATTTTCACTACTTGCTTTTTGAAGTGCTCTTGGATCAAATCGATAGTCACCATCATTAAGTTCACCTGAAATAATTGTATCTAAATGTTGCCAAATAGCTCTGTTGTTTTCCTCTCTATAACCCCAAATTCCAATATCAACTCTGTGCTGACTATCCCATGTCAAATTATATGGATCCCATTTTAGAGATAAAAGGCTTATATCATATTTTTGCCAAGCTGGACGATCTTCTAAATAAACACCTGTGTAGGCTCTGTGATGTGCAGCTATAAAAAAGATATAGTTTAAACTAGTTAAATATTTATTTAGAGTAAGTAAAGCTTTTTATTTATTGATAACTATCCAAATGAATAGTTATGTAACAAATGTTATGAAATGTACTTATAATAAATTCTCATATTGTTTCAAGTTGATATCATGAGACTATATTATTTATTTTTTAATTTTTGTTAATTTTAATGTGAGATTTAAATAAGTACTGTGTTTGTTGGGAAAATAATGTGAATTACACATGATATCCTTACATTTAGCATTCATAAGATTTGTTTTGCTTTAGAAGAGTACAGCTAAGCTTATAAGACAGAAAGATTAATAGAACACCTAAAGAAATAGATAGAGGGATGTTTCAGTAATGCAAGCTTTCATTCAAAGAGAGGACAGTCTTTAATGTATGCATAATCAGTTAATTTATATTATTCTTTTATTTGCTGGTGGTTAATAGGCAACATGTTTTTTTTCATAATGGTATTCTTTTTAGGGCCACATTTTTAATCATAAGGTATTATTTTCTATTTTACTGTCACTCAATTCTTTTCTTTTTATCCTAACCAACCTTTCCTATTTTATAATTCATGTTTTTTTTCTAAATTATTCCACTTAATTATAAGTGTAAAATTCTCCTTCTTAGATATTATAAATGTTTTAAGGACTATGATTTACAAATCTTAGGCTATAACAAAAGCTAAATAAAATATATTAATTTTCTATCATGAATAATATTTTTGTAGTGTAATTTTCATTACACTATTCTCACACAAGATGAGATATGTTTTCTATCCACTTTTAACAGCTTGTGGAGGGATGAAATCATAAACAAATGACCAAAGACTTGTGAAAAAGATAAATGACCTTCAAAATGCATATTTGATGCTGAACCAGCACTCATCAGTGGGGCCAGACTACAATCTCTTACACATATCTTTATCATTATATACTACAGTTTAATTGATATATCAAAATTGCTGCTGTCATAATTTGGCATAAATCTATATATATATATATTGAATAATGATATATATATATATATTGTACTGCTATTCAAATTTATAAGTTTTATAATTTTTAAAAAAAATTTATTATGATTAGTTTTAAGATTTTTAAAACTAAATTTTGAAAAAATAACAGTATGCATTATATTTTTCTTTTAGAATAAAACTTCTTGGCAAGAGGTAGAAAAATAGATTTAAAACTCTTTTTTTCTCACTTGTAAAGAAAATCTTTTATAATATATAAAATAAGCAAATGTGAAATCAGACTATAATTTAGTCTGTAAAAATAAAATGTTTGTAAAAGAAAACTTTGAAAAATATAATTAATTAGTTTATAAAATTACTGATTAAATTGTATTAATTAAAAAACAACAATGAAACTATCTTATCAAGCTCATTTAGATTAATCTGAACAGATTAAGATTAAGCCAAGTGCAAAAATCAATTAATTAAAGAAATGTAAAATTAATTAAAAGACATTTCAAGTTAAGATCTAAATAAAAAATAACAATAAGAAATTAAAACAATAGGAGAGTAAAAAAGTATATAAAGCAGCTCTCTTTATTGTTTTATAGTCTGGTTTATGATATAGTCTGGTTTGTGATATACAGTCAGGGCTGCAATTTGCTAGATCATTCATCAGTTCAGATTATTATTATTCAGTTCGGACAGAATGCAGAATCCAAACAATCAGAGATCCAGATATTCAGGAACTATAAATGCAGTAGAAAGCCAGTCAATTACTGCTGTGGCCAACATCCATGCAAAAGCTGCAGATCTAGCAACATGCATTGCTGGATAACTTTAGGATATTTAGCTGGGCTTCAGGCCCCCAAAAACCCTCAACAAAAGAAAATCAACTGAACTTTGCATAAACCAACACCTGGAACAATGCCTAGATTGTAAATAAATGCTGCTGCAAGCTCTCTCTCCCATTGCCAACATAACAAATGGAAAACAAGCCTGAGTGCCACTGATGAAGACTCAAAAGCCAACCGGTTGGAAATGGACAATCATGAAAACCTAGGTAAAGATATTTTAAAATATTTGTTCTGATCACAGTCTAGATTCTTTATTTTAAATGAATAAACTTTAATTAATGGACTATTATAACTATAGCCTAAAGTCATCTATATTTTTCTTAAGTAAAATTTATTATTTTATATTATATTAAATATATATGTGTGTGTAAATAATTAAATATTAATATTTGCTTTAATTGTTATTTTGTCTATTTTCTCTTTCTCTATTGTTATGTGTTAAGTAAATATGCTGGACCCTGATCTCTAGTCTAATCAATGACTAATAAAAATTATTAAGATACAAAATACCTTTCAAAAACAAAAAGGCTTCATCTACTTTCATCCAATACCTTAGCACTTCATTATCTGACTAAGATTAGTTTTCTTGCACATTATGTTTTGATCAGGAAAAAATTTGAGGATATTTATTTTATTGGAAATGTTTTGATGCAGTGGTAGGGTAGAAAATTTCAGAGTTCAAAATCAATGAATCATAGTCCAGTCCATTACTTTGATACTCAATCCTTTCATTTCATTTTTTTATGTGGAAAATAATTGGGAAATAATTTAGTAACCATTTTAAATAATTCATAAGGGAAATATCATTTATGTAGAAATTTGATAATGTGGCTGTGGGGGGAAATGATGCTATTTAGTGTGCAACTTTATTTTTTGAATATTTGGGTAATTTGGTAATAATTGAGTGAATTTTACAATACATTCATAAAACAAAAATATTACTAAATATTTATTAATAAACTATAAAACCACTTTAATAATAATCTCAAGACTGGCATGTAATGTTTAATTTTGGATAGATTAGAAAAAAACATAATTAGATTCCATAATAATAAGACCATGTAGATAAACTTTTTATTGAAAATTTTGAAAGAATTAAAGAGATCATTAGTGTATCATGGAATGTAGTTAAGATCTTTGATCAATTTTTAAATTCTTGCTTAACAATATTTGAAGTGTTTATTATTGAGAAATTAGAAACTTTATTAAATAAAGTATTTTTCTGAATTTATATTAAAAGTTTATAAATTTGCTTTTCTAAATTAGATAATTAATTTTGGTGGTTTATAATGACTGTAAATTTATTATAAATTATTAAAAAGATACACAGTAAATTCACATCTTAGATATGATTTAAGTCAAATTACTTAAAAACTTATATATTTTTAAACTATGGTTTATATTTTTATATAAAAAAGGAATTCATTTCAGTCTATGTATTTCATGAGCATTATGATAAGCATATTGAAATAAAATAGAATACACAAGAAATCATTAAGTTTTCAGTCTTTGACTAAAGAAGATCATTAAAAAATATGAAAAAGTCTAATAATAATAATTGAATTGCTCATTGCACTAGAATTCATATAAAATTTGATTACTGAAAGCAATATCAAAGATATTGAGCTCTGAGACCAGAATTCCACTATTGTACTAAATCATATAGGGCAAAATAAATGAATGGTTTGTTCAGATGTTCACATGAAGTTTAAATAAGAGAGTTGAATTGCAATTCATAGACTTGGGCTCTAGCATTCTTCATTCTACTACATCACTAACAGATAGATATTCAAGATGGTAATAAATCATTTGACATTTTAATCAGTTGTTTTAATTAAATACAAAATGATAAAATTATGATTTTAGATTGATTTAAAGTGAATAGATTGTTTGAAATATGAAAAACCAATATGTAGGAAATTAGTAAAAGAGGAAGAATTATGTTTATAGTTAAAATAAATTAAAGACTAATAAAAAAGAATGGGGAAGTATGGAGGTTGTTTAATATATCTATAAAGATATTACACATGGGAAAGAGAAAGGTGAATAATTCCATGTGTGTGTATGTTTAAAATTAAAAAAATCATATATATTAATCTTTAACTGTGGTTTAAAGTTTATATCTGTGTTAGAGATAATCGTTAGTTTAGAAAATGATTAGTAATAATCATTATTGCATTTATATGAGATGAGTGGTGTCAAAATTGTGAGTGAAGTGTTTGACAATGGTAAATAAAAATGCAACAATTTACTATAGATAAATACTCTTCATATAATAGAAATATATCTTTAGAGATAGTGACCTGGGACAACTGATGAGTGCTGGTTCAGCATGAAATGCATTTTGGGGGTCATTTGTCTTTTATTGTATCTTTATTTATATGAATTTAAAAAGAATGGGGATGTATGAAAGTTGTTTAATATAGCTACAAAGATATTACACATGAAAAAGAGAAAGATGAATAACACTCCATGTGTGTGTATGTTTAAAATTAAAAAATCAGATATATTAATCTTTAACTGTGGTTTAAAGTTTATATCTGGGCTAGAGATAATCTCTAGTTTAGAAAATGGTTAGTAATAATCATTATTGTATTTATCTGAGATGGGTGCTGTCAAATTTGTGAGTCGAGGAGTTTGATAATGATAAATAAAAATGTAACAATTAATACAAATGTGAATTATTAAGAAATTAATTAATAATAATAAATAGTGTTTTCAGTTGATTTAATAAGTGTTAAGAATAAGCTTAATTCAAATATTTTTAGTAGAAAGATCATTTAAGGCGTTTTATTATTTAGGATGATAAGACAAAAATAGTTTAAGTACTGTTGAATTGGTATGCTGTAATTTTTAATTTAACTTATGCATATGTTTTGAATTTGAATAATTGATATTCTGCATATGTCTTACATTTAGTTCTTTAATTATTTAGCCTTTAAATTATATTATTATATTGTCATTACTCTCATATTCATATTTAACTTAATATATACCTGTTGATACAATTGCTGAATAAAAACCTATATCATTTGCCTGATGCCTATTAGGGTATTTGTGTTTACATATCTGGTTTTAATTATAAATTTATTTAAATGCACATTGATTATGTAAGTAATATTTACTAAGGCTGTAAACCTTAAGAATATTCCAAAGCATAAGCTTATGGTTAAGACCTGTAGAGGTCCCTACCTTCACATTTTCATTTTCACACGCATATGCTTAAGGTTTACAGCCTTGGTAAATATATCTGGTTTTATTATGAAGTACAGATTCATGTGTGCAAGTTATAAAGTTTAAAAAAAAAACAATTGAAAATACTTGAAGTATCATATTTTTAAAGTACTTAAAAAGCATCATTATAAACAATATAGGACAAGGTAACTTATTCTTTGCTACTTAGTTTATTTATGCCATCCTTTGTGAATTGCCACAGGATTTGTATAAAGAAGTACCAGAGAGTTGTGTTTGAATTTTTGTAATTTGATATAGATTCCAAATGTATGTTTATAAAATTTAGAAATATTTGTGTAATTTTTATAAATGGATTATGACTACTTATAATAATTTATGAAAATATACTTTTTACCCTTTGTAGTGAGAAATTTAAAATATAATATTTTGAATGTTAGTAATTGCTGTTGTATTATAAAAATAAAATAAATGATATATATTTATCTAATAACTTTACCAACAAAATATCGTCCTATGTAATAATAAGTGGTTCCTCCATCAATAGAGATTTCTAATGGAATCCATCCTATGACTTTCATCATTGGCTGAATACATTTTGCTCTTGTTTTATTGACATAGGAGCCAACAACTTCAGTGTCATCAAATCTGCATCTGATATTATGCCTAGGGTCAAAGCAAGGCCCAGATACATTGACCACAGTGCCCCCAAGCATTGTACCACTATCTGGAGATGAATATGCTATTCCAGCTAAACAACAAATATGTATATATATATATTAGTAAAAATTTTAAAAATAAATTTTTTAAAAATATGTTTTATAATAAAAATTATATCCAAAAATTAATTATTAAATAATAAAATGCATTCAAAAACTTAAAAGTTAAACTTAAAATTTTTTTGTAGATTTTTTAAGAAAACTAAAAAAGTAAACTGTATATCATTTTCTAATAAAAAATGAAAAATTAGCTATTTGATCTATCAATCTAGATTTATATCATTTTTAAACAAATATCATGAAGCTCTGTGTGTGCATACCCACTGACTGCTTCAATATACATATACATATGACTTTTTATTATATATATAATGCAAAACCATAAAACAATACAGTACTAGATTAAATTCAAAATTTTACCAAAATCCTTACACAACCATGGTTTCATCTACTACAAATAGACCTTCTCAAGTGAAAATCAACCTAAAGGAAAACATATATATATATATACAAACAAACAAACCTTCCCACAATTCATTTCAAACTCCGCCTTCCCTTAATATCAAAAGAAGACTTCTTTTGATATTAAGGGAAGGTGGAGTTTGAAATGAATTATGGGACTTCTTTTGATATTAAGGGAAGGTGGAGTTTGAAATGAATTATGGGAAGGTTTGTTTGTTTGTATATATATATGTTTTCCTTTAGGTTGATTTTCACTTGAGAAGGTCTATTTGTAGTAGATGAAACCATGGTTGTGTAAGGATTTTGGTAAAATTTTGAATTTAATCTAGTACTGTATTGTTTTATGGTTTTGCATTTTATTTTTTGCTAGTATAGTGTTAGACAGTTTTGGTGTTTTATATATATATATATTGTAACAGTAAAGAAAATAGGAGTGTAAACTTGGATAATATTAAATATATGAAATTAGTATGAGATCACTCCATGAAATCACTATGAGAGATCAGCACAGCTAACTATCTTATGTATAAACACAATTAATTATAAATTCACCAGCATTATAAGTAAATATAAGTAATACTCATTCATCATCATGAATGATTAACAATAAAATAAATCAACAATCAATCTGGTGACTGGATTTGAAATGAGTCTACTGTAGACCAGGCTAACTATTACCCTTGCCAGATTGGGACAATTATTTAAACATTAATTTAGATGTACCAACTTCAGTGCTAATCCATCAGAATATATAACAATAAAAACAATAATCATGGAATATTAAAACATTCTAATCATCATCAATGCTCTGACCATTTAGTACCATTGATGTACTGGCCAACTATAAATTTAATGTCTAATAGAAACTAAACCAAATAAAATGTAGTGCATGGGTTTTAAGAGATATACCATTTGTGCCAATCAAGGATTAACATCATCAACTGAATGCCTATACACTAATATACACTCAATTTGTATAATAGACCATTATGCATGAATCTAGCTCAGAGAATACAAGCTGTATAACTGTTACTGTGACCAAGAGATGATACAATGCATAATATCCTAAAACTCTTTAGAATTAAGTTCACTGGAATAATTGTAACAATAAAATATTAGTTTATTAATAACAATAAAAAAATAAAATTAAGACACCAGAATATGGCTATACATATATATATATATATTCAGCCTTCTGATTTTGATTAATGTTCCAATAGGTTTACATAAAACACAAATATCAGAACACAGACGTGCAATATAATATAAAATGAACATTTGAATTGTCATATAACAAAAAAAAAGATTAATTTTGATTTACAAATATCATGTAATGGGTTTTAAAATGCCTCTATATATATATATCAATGCACAGACATGCAATATAATAATTTATTAACATATTTGAATTTATAAACCTATAAATGAAATCCATTTCTTATAATAACATAATTAATGACTAACACATATAAGTATATGCATGGAAATGTACGTGCATACTGACATTTATATATATTTCAATTTGTCAAAATAATAAAATTATCTAAAATATATTTCCCACAATTTAATTCCGTGTTGAAAGTATATAAAAATCTATTCATTATTTTTAATAGTAAAAGTTTCTTTTTTTCTTCTCTTTCTTTATTAAAAAAAAATAAGATCAATCTTTGACAGGGAATTGATTAATTATAAATGTCTTTTTTAAAAAATAGTCCAACACATTCCTTTGTTTTCCAATTTAGAAATGTTTTTGGAGTTTATGCATCAATTCTTTACTTTTAGATTTTTTAAATTCAAATACAAATTATTTACTTGTACTTTTAAATTATAAATTTTAAATGTCATTTTTTCAATAAATGATTTAAAATAATATTCTCTCTCTCTCTCTCTCTCTCTCTCTCTCTATATATATATATATATATATATATATATATATATATATATTATTGATCAGCTGTACTTTATATATACATTTATTTGTGATTTTCTGCAGCTAGATAAGTCAGAATACATATAAACTAATTTGTTAGCAAGCTGATGGAGTCCCTGACTTATTGTCATCATCAGAAAAGGTATAGTCAAGTAACTGTTAGTCTTCAGTGAGCTCTCTTTGATCTAGGATTTGATAGACTTCACGCAAGCAGCTGTCTTCATCCACATTAGGGCTATAGAATAATGGAAGCTGACTTTTTTCTTCCACATAAATCCAAACTCCATCATTGTGAACTAGTAGCTGCAAGTGGATCCACTGTTCCTTGCCTTCAGTTATATCTTCACAGTAGCTACTGTATAACTCTAAGAAAACCAATTATACCCCTAATCTTTTTATCAACCCTTTTTATAATTAGGGTAGGGGTGGGGAAAATACATTAATGGTTCTTTTCAATTTTTTTAAATTTACTTTAATCCTTTTAAAAGTAACTTTGGAATTTTGTTAAAGAATGATCTACAAGCATTAATTTAAAAAGATTTCTAAAATAGTGGAATTTTACAATTATCAGTAGATCTATTTTAATATAAAACATGCTTGTTTTAATGGCAAAATCAGAATTAATAAAATATTAATTAATCCTTTTTTAAATGTTTAATTTATAATAAAATTTTGTTTTAAATTCAAAATTATTTAATCCTTTACTGTTATTCCAGTGAAATATAGAAAATAACTAAAAAAAATTTTGTCTGTTTATTTCTACTTTTTTTCAACTTTATATATACATACACAAACACTACTTTGTTGTTGTATGTCATGAAAACCCATAATAGTTTCATTACCCCACTTAATGGGGAGAAATAAAATAGAAATACATATCTAACAATATTTTATATAATATACATGTATAATCAAAACAAAGTTCATATCTCAAACTATATACTCATTAATTTTTTAGAGAACTTATAGACTCCTGACAACCAATAGGATGAATAGTGACCTGCAATTCTGAGATAGATAAAGAATTCAGCAACCAGACTATGAGTACACAATGCACCATAAACCCTAAGAGGGCTACCTAAATTTAGACACTATAAGCTATCACAACCCTTGATAAAGATAATGCAAAAATCTTTACAAAATCCTGATCCTTTGAGTTTTAAGGGCTGAAAAATGCAAAACTATGACCTGTTTCTTTGAGTCTTAGGGGCTAGAAAATATAGAACTATGCCATTCTCCTTTTCTTTATTTGATAGATTTTCAAAGATTAAAAGAGAAGTACAAAATAATGAATTATTAGAATATTAATCATATGAACCCTGAGATATATTTTATACACAAAATTATTAGATAAAATTATTTCATTTAAGAACAAATCATTTTTAAGCAGTTAACATGGCAAAACATAAAAAAAACATTTTCCTTTTAATACAATAAATCTAATGCTAAATCTGATCATGATGATAAGATATTCATTATAGTTATAAGATGTGCTGTATTTGAAGATGTATTGTGAGAAGAATTTAATGTAATCTAACCCTCTTTAATGATCTTTGCTTTAAATATTAAGAGATATTATATTTAAAAGAGAGAGTATGAAAAGTCTCGTCCTCTTAATTAGTTAGTATATTACATTTACTTTAATAATGCTTACTTATTATTATGTATCCCTATTATTGCTCTTGTTATTATGGCAGATGACATTTGCAATATATTTTTATGATTATTATTTATGGCATATTATTATTATTATTATTGAATTAGTAGTATTCTTTCACTTATTTTGAGCAATTTTGTGAGCGATTCGTCTGTCTTTATATATATAGTAATAATATGAAAGAAGAACCATAATATCTACTTATATCTATACACCCACAATATCGTGCTTCAAAAATGTAATGGATACAATTTTAATCTACTTGTAAAGAAGGATAACGATTTTGTATAATCGTTTCTTTAGTATATCAACTTCTTTATAATAAAATGAAAATGGTATTAATTATGCACATATTTATAGATATAGTAACAAAGTTTTTTTTTTTTTTATAAAGATACACACATATCCAGAGGGAAAATATTTATATCAGGAAACATCCTCTGAATAAGGCAACAAATCCATGAACATACACATACATTTACACTCATTTTAGCATAGCTCATATGATATAAATATAAAATATGAAAACATGAGTCAAAATATTCTATTTAAGTATCATAAATCATATATATAGGTAAAATATTAAATCAAAAATAAAGAGTTAAGACTATATCTTGATTAAAAAATATTTAATTGACAGAAAATTAATGATTATAAAAGTTTATATATATATAACAGTAGTAACAGACTTTAAATTCTATATTCACTTTCTTTAATATAAATAGCCATATATATATAAAAGAGTTAATCATGATGTGTTTCTAAGTATAATATTATTTTCAATATCTCTCATTTTTATTAAAAGGAACAAATCCTGATTTAAAATATGTTTAAATATTATTTGAAATGTAACTTAGCACAAATTTGATTTGCACATAAAAAGCATTAATCTATGAAACTTAAATATATTAAATTTAGTTTCAGAACACCTCCCAACACTGATAAATAATGTTAAAGATAAAACAGATAGAGATCAAGCCCCTCATGTGGTCTATAAAATGGCATGCCCTCAATTAGGCTGCCATGCATCATATTATGGTGAAACTCGGGCTAACCTGAACACAAGAATTTATCAACATAAGTATATCTACAATAAGGTCAAAAATAAAAATGAAGGATCATCAGTATTCTGGGACCACCAAGCAGCTACAGGCCATGTATTTGAACCTAGTTCTGCCCAAATAATTTGTATAGAAAAAAAATGATGCCAAAAGAAAAGTTAAAGAAGCTTTCTATATAGCAAATGACATTAATACCATTAATAGAAGAGAGGCATGTTTTGCTCTCTCTAAACAATGGACTAATTAAAAATTCAAACGCATTTGCATAATCATAACAATCGTTAGTTACAAAGCTATGAGTATGAGATTCAAACATGAAATCTTGAAAGCACTTAGCAAAGCTATTATAAATTAGAGTAAAATTATAGCTTCACTATTTAATGCGAAAAAAAAAAAAAAGTCGCATACTTATAATTAAATAACTATAAAAATAGAATAAACCACTTTTTTCTTACCATGAAAATATTCATGAAATCAGTTTGTGCTTTGAAGGAAAGCCATCCTTGCATAGGAATTCCATAATAATTTATTATGACTTATTTATAAAGACTTTGGTATTTGAACTTCATGGAATTTTTATTCGTTAAAAAAAGATAGTTTCTTGTAGTTTATATTGACTTTAAATTTATATGTGTGTGAATTTATGCAATTGTGTTTAGGTAATATAAAAACTATAAATCCGATGACTTTTAAAATTGTTGACTCTAAAGCAGATTTCTTCCTGCTAGAGATAGTAGACTGTTTTCTGGCTAATAAATTGGTTTTAAATAAAATATATTTAAGATGAGATTCAATAAGTGTTTTAGTTTTGCTACTTAGGGGTAGGCAGTAAATAATTCAGTAAGATCTTTTAGCTGATTATCACTGCAAGTAAAAATAATACTTAGGCTCAAACTGCATCTTTTTGCCTCTCTGAGCAGAAATCTTCTGACTAGTGTTAATATTGTATCTGTTAAACTAGTATACATTAGTCAATTGATACAACTAATAATTAATAAAAACGGAATTTTTAAATTTGTATAGTTCTTTTATAATTTGCCTTTCAACTATTGGAAAGTGACTTTAAACAACAACAAAAACCCAAATAATTATTTGTTATAAAAAATAACATCTTTGTTTTTTAATTGACTCAGAAGATTTTGCAAAATTAGTTTTTACATTAATCGTTTATTAGATAATTTTATTTCATGTGATGCGACACACATGACTTCTCCTTATACAGAATCAGGAATCTCTCAGCAACTATGTCCAGAGAAACCTGTTAGCCACTTTACCTTCCCTTTCCATTCCTAACCCTAAGTTTTCCTATAATCTGCTCCATCCCATTTCCACAACATAATCTTTGTCAACTCCATGGCCTTCATATCTAAATCCCCCTTATCTTTTCTCGAACCCAGCATACCCACATTCTGTATAATCACTTTGGTCATATTTATTCTTCCATAACTTCATTATTTGTACCCTTTCTGCTTTCAAGCATTTACATTGAATTAACAGATGCCTAATATTTTCTATGCCTTCCTTACACAATTTGCAGACTAAATTACCCAATATTTTCCAATTTATGTATATATTCCCTTGTTGCTAAATAGGCTTATCTGGGCATAGTTGCTGAGAAAGTCCTGACTCCATATAAAGAGAAGTCACAGTGCATCACATCACATGAAATAAAATTATCTGATAAATGATTAATGTAAAAACTAATTTTGCAAAATCTTCTGAGTTAATTAAAAAATAAAGATGTTATTTTTTATAACAAATAATTATTTGGGGTTTTTGTTGTTGTTTAAAGTCACTTTCCAATAATTTGGATGTACTATATTAAAAAAATTTGTTGATGATCTAAAACAGCACATTTTAAGTAACAGAGGCAAAATTCTCCATACAGTAGTGGTCACATTTTAAGTAGTTATTATAAAAGACCTATTCTATGCCTTCTACCTCCTCCCACAAAACAAACAAACAAATATGGATAAATTACAAACTATTAAAAAAAGTTTTCACAGCAAAAATGGAAAAGTATAGGACTTCAGTTTAAATGATTGGAATCCACTTTAAAATTATTTTAAAACTGGCAAAACTCTCCATATGAATTGCCACTCAGTGCAAGCCAGAGTAATCAATGGATGTCAGAAGGTTTGTGCATAAAATCCTCATCTAGTGCCTACTTATCCAATATCCCCAGACTAGTTTCTGTCTTGTGGCCTTCGTCAATGAGTGGCAATATGTATAGAGAGTTTTGCCTGTTTTAATAACAGTTAAGAGCAAGCATAAAAAATGATGATCAGGTGATGTTTATTGATTTAAAATTATTTTAATGGTTGACAAATAAAAAAATATTTTTGTTCATTTCTGATAGAACAATATTAATTTATGTAGAAATGTTTGACTCATATGAGAATATTAATCAGAAAACAGTTCTAATTATGGCTTAAGAAACCATTATAAAATATTTTTTCGAGAATGACTAGTCTTATAAAACTTAAACAAGTTTCTTTTTTCTTTTTTGTTACTAATATTAATAAATTTAACTATTGATTCCTTGATGAATTAATGAAAAAATTCTAATTTTTTTTAGCTTTTGAAGATATCAATGGCAATTGTTAATAAAATCGATCACAACTTTCCAGAAGAAAAATGATGTCATTTAATTAAATTAAAAGTTACTTACAGACAATTTCATTATCTTCAATACAGCCTGCTGATTGCACCTCTTCATCGATTCTGAAAATATAGCGACCTTTGTAATCAACATTAGTCTTATCATCAATTTGTTCCAATTTATTATTTCCCGAAAATGGTATAAATGGCCAAAATCCTGTCCCATTGCCACCATTGAATCCAACCTAGTAATAAAAATCAAAAATAAACGTTTACCTTTTTTGTTTATAAAATAAATTAACATTTTTCGTAGTTCAACTAGAATGACATATTGTTTATATATTTAGTAATAATAATTCAATAATTATATTATTAAAATGCATTTGATGATTATAAGTTTGACATTAAAACGATAAATATTTGCTGGATTTTATCAAAATATATTTTCGAGTATTTTTACTAATGATGACATCTCTTATCAACTCTAGAAATCACCATGTTAGCTTTGAGTAAAATTAATCGATGCTAAAAGGTAATAATATAAAATACAACACAAGATTATGTGCAGAAGATTTTACACAAGCTAGTTTTCAAGACATAGGTGTTACATACCTTTATAGATTGTTCTCTTTTGACATCAACATATTTTTTATCTTTTGAAGATCTTTTTTATAAAATTTAACATAAGGTTGATAACATGATTATTCTCTTTCATGCTCTATCTGTTTGAATTACTTATTACAAAGATGTGCCCATGAGTTTAAGATACATGGGTCAGTTATTAATTTATTTTGATGCTTTAATGTTATATGCTTATTTATGTAACTTACCATATATTTTTATTTATTTATTTTAGCTCTAATTCTATGGCTGAAGTGTGTGTGGCTTAATGTTTTTTTAAGACAACTTTAAAAACTTTAAAGTAAAATTTATTACCTGTCTCTAAACACTTATTAATGAAAAATGCTAAGATTTTAAAATAAAAATTTTCATCAAGACAACCTAAAATTGAGTTAGAAAAGTACTATTTGCTAATATCCTATTATAAACATAAAGTAATATCATCTGGATATCACAATTTAAATTAACAAGTAGATATATGTATCTTTAAAATATTCAAGTGCAGAATAGTAGAGTTAACTTTTTTTTTGGAAAGTTTCTACAGAAAAATTATGCAAATAATATTCTATTAGTAAAAGTCATTTGTTTTTTGTTCTAAAGCTAAACTCATTTTTATGATCTATTCATCAATGATGTTACTTCCTGTAAAAGGAAAAATAATATTTGATTTTATGAATTTGAGCAAAATATATTAATTTTTATCTCAATTTCACCTTTATTTCTCCAACTATATTTACGCATTATAATAATCAATAATATGTCCTTTCATACTTGTACTTTATTTAATGGATTTAAAGATTTTTTTTTTCATACTTCAATATGTAACCTAGATAAATATCTTAATACTCTAAGTGAAAATAATCCTAGAATAAAATGTATATTATATAGGTAATAATGAACATTTTTTAAAGGTGTTTGAAACCATTATTGATCAATTATTTAGTATTGTCACACAGACTGTCTTGAATAATTTGGTTAAAAGTAGATCTGAATTTCTGGAGGTTCTCAAACCATTCACTGATAATAATAAAATGTTTTGATTAAATTCTACTAGCACTGCATTAAGAATATAATAATTATAATCTACATTTTCTATGCATTGCTTTTAGTACATATTTTAGGTAGGAACATTCTCTCTGATAGAGCAAAAAATTTCAGCAGTTTAAATCCCAAGAATTGTGTTATATGTGGAAGTATCAAAATTCATTTAATAATTTCCAGTTATAAAATGCTAGACAATAATCAATATTCTGGAAAAATGCAATTTTTACTAAAGTTCTTTGAAATATTATTATAATTGTAATAATAAAAAGTCAGATGTCACATGACTTATATATAGCTTGCAATTACCAATATGTAAACTTAAGAACATGCTAATGCTCTAAACAAGCTTTTTTTATTATTATGATAAATGCTACTACAAGAGAAGGCATTCAAATCATCTTTATCTTAGATTGTCCCCATCCCCAGACTGGTTTCGACCTATGGGTCTCTTCAGTGAAGAGTTGGGACATTAGATTCAAAAAACCAACTCAAGCTAAGCATTTATCTAAAAGATAATTCTCAAGAAGAAGATCTAAACCTTTAGACATCTGCATATCTTTAAAGTCAGCTCTCCAACTGAAAAAAATTTTCCTCATGAACAATCAAGAATGATTATTAAAAAATAATAGAATGATTTTCTTAGATGATCATGTGACATTCTAATGATTTTTATTATCTTAATTTGAATTTATTTATTTTTTCTGTTTTATATTGAAAGTATTTTATTTTTTACATGTAGGGATATTTAGAGATTGGAATTAAAAATTAATACCCTGAAAAATGTGATTTTTATAATTAAAAAAAAACTTATAATTTTTCAAATATTATTAGTTTAATTGCATAAATTTAATTATTGTTCCATTTGAACATTTTTGAAATAAGTAATTACAATTTATTTGTATTTATTTTTTTAAAATAAAGACGTATGACTTATTTGTATTTTTTTTGTTGCTTCATGTGAAACATGGCAGTATTTTAGTTTATTGGATAAATGGATCATCTGAGATCTGATTTTCCAAATAAATGACAAACATTGATTATTATTGACATCTGTGACTTAGAATTTTATTTTTGGAATAAATCATTACAGCTCATTTTCAATGTTTTTTTGTTTGATTGGAATTAATAAGTATAGTTAATTTGCAAGATATGCTAATTTTATATCCATATTTCATAAGATATAGTAGATATTTTCAGTTTTGCAACAGTAGATTTTGCATGAGATAGCAATATTTTGGACTTAAGTCCATCCTAATATATATATATATTATAATAAACATAATAAATTTAACAGTAATAAACTATTATAAACAATCATTAAATCCACATAAGTATTTTCAGTTAATTTCTCAAACCTGCCTCAACTGTCATGAATTGTTGTATAAGCATGTAAAAAGTAAAAATAATGGTGATTTAATGTCTCCTTCAGTTTTCTTTGATCATGAAAAAATATGTAAATATAAATTTAAATTTGATTTTGGAAATGTGAAAATTATTCATGAAGAGAGAAACTATAATAAAAGAAAAATTAAGGAGGTAATATTTATAAATATGAATAAAATTCATTTAATAAATAGACAAGCTGCTAACATTAAAATATGAGATTTGTGGGATTTGAATTGATGACATTTGCTTCCACTTTTTTTTTTTTAATTTAATGGCAGTTGAGGCAGGTTTAAGAAATTAACTGAAATACTTATGCGGATTTAAGGATTGTTTAGAATAGTTTATTACCGTTAAATTTATTATTTTTATTATAATTACAATTTTGTTTTAATTAACAGACATTTTATTTATATTATATATATATAATCCATTTTAAAACTTCCCTGAAAATTGTGATATATGTAAGAAAAAAAACTAACATAACTGACCTATATGTTTTTGAGTTATAAGAAATAAATAAAAATATTGGTCTTTGGAAATCTAAACAATTGATTTACAATAAGACAAAAATAAACTATTACACCATCATTTCTATAAAGCAAAGCATCAAGACCAAACAATTTGCAATCATAAGATTATCCATGTTTTTAACAATGACACTATGGTTAACCAGATGCCATAAGGTTTTCACCCTCCCACAACAAATGAAGAGACCTTTTTCACCAACAAACTAACTGAGCTTAGGAAAAGGGATCAAATCCTCACTCCAATAATCAGATACAAGGATACATGGAATATTATCAATAATTAGAATATAAAACTCATGCTTATGATGACATACCAATATCAAAATCTTAGAAAAACCAAGACCAACTAATATGAAAAACAAAGAACTCTTCACCCAGAATCACAAACATGCTATAGTCTAATAATGTATTAAAGCCTTAAATAAATAATTTGAGAAAAAAAATATTGGTTTTATTTTTTATATGTAAAGAAGCTAATTATTATTATAATATGCTACAAAATATTAATAGAATAGGAGCTATTATTTTTAAAACAAATATTTATTTTCCTATTAAATAATAATTACTTACCAATGCTGGTTGCCCAGTAGTTGTTGTACTAGAAGCTTGGAAGTTAATCCAATTGACTTCTGCATAGTTGAAAATAGCAAAAGTTCTAACTTCATCAGTTACTAGAATCAACTGAAATGTATTCATCTGAAATATAGATTATAAAACTAAATAAGTATAAAGCATTAATACATTATATAACTACTCTTTTATCTTATTTAATGGCTTTTATGTAATTAATATTAATATTCAAACTTAAAATTTTCTTAAAAATGTATAATATTTGAACAAATTGTGAGAATTCAAATTTATTTTAAAAATCAGTAAAGGTTCATTACTATTAAACATTTGTATTTTAATCTATGATAACAATGTAGAAATAGTGTAGGTTTACTAGCATTTGGTTAGTACCAACATTGTAAATTTGGTTATTAAAATATGACTAAAAAATAATAATAAAAATGAGTAGAGAAAATTTTTTGTTTTAAATAAAATATTTAATAAAGATAATAAATTAAATTTACAATATATATATATATTGAAACAGATATACTGTTCCCCGTGTATATATATTCAAAAGACCCCCCCTCCCCATTTAAAAAAGACTAGCATGATTTGATCAAATTAAAAAAGAAATAAAGTAAAAAAGTTTATAGTTAAAAGAAAATCATTATTGATTTTATAGTTTCAAATTATGATGTAAATAAAAGCTGGCAGTTATTAAAAAAGATTATATTTTTAATTTTTGATGTTTTTAAATAAAGTGTTATATCATCTTGAGGCAGTCTTAATCAATTGAAAAACATGGCTTAATCTTTATGCTTTCTTATCTATCCCACTAAAAAAGTAGATTATCCAATCATTATGAAGAGAAAGGCAATCGGGCTTAAATGAGAGCAATATGCAAATTAGGTACAGTGGGAAAAGGCTGTTTAATCAGTCCAAGAATCAAATATAAATAGTCAAGTTGCAAATTTAGAGGCAAATTAGATTTGATTTTAAAACAAGAGACTTTGAAAGAGTTTTAAAAAGTTTTTTCTGAGAGATTTTAAGGAAATCAAATAGTTATATTTTTTCCAAAGAGATATTTTTCAAGTAGCTGTCAAAGAAGAATTTTGAAAAAAAAAAGACTTCAATTTTGAAAGGATATTAAAGAACCTCTGTTAATGATGGAAAAAGAAAACATTATTAAAAAAATTATAATGATGGGAAAATAAACCAATAGCTTCATCTCTTCATTCTAAGCCATGATTTTTCAAGATTTGCCTGGATGATCATCATGAAAGGGATTAATGCCATTCAGCTTAAATAAAACTACCCCTTTTTGAAGTAACAAACTGGATAAATGAAGGTAATGATTTTATGAAAATATTTGATACTATGTGTTTTGAAAAGACAAACAAAATGTCTTTATTATAAATATATAAAAAAAAGAATTATTAATAAATATAGCTACATGAAAATACATTTATTATTGATAAATTATAAATGATATTAAAATCATACTAAAATTATGAAAATCGTTTATTCTTGATAAAGTATAAATGAAAATGCTTATCTGCAAATTAATGTAAAATTACAAATGCTTAATACTTACCTGAATGTTGATTTTGTGGGAGTAATTTAAACCACATTAGATAAATGTAATGAAATAATATATGGACTCTAAATGCTTACCTGCATATTGAATAAAATTGCAAATGCTTAATACTTACTTGAATGTTGATTTTGTGGGAGTAATTTAAACCACATTACTGGATTTAATAAATTTAATGAAATATTATATGGACTCTAAATGCTTATTTGCATGTTGATATAAAATGACCAATGCTTAATGCTCACCTGAATATTGGATTTTGTGAGAGTAATTTAAACCACATTACAGGATTTAATAAATTTAATGAAATACTAATGGACTGCAAATAAAATAATTTAAGGTTAACTGGAACTCTGAATTAGACATAAAATGTAAATTATTAAAGAACTTGCATTCTTTAATTCCTATTGTACTATTATTGAAGGATACCAAGATACATAATGGACTGCAAATAAAATAAAAGTTATATGAATTTTTGTTTGGGTTAAAAAAAAATGTTTAAAAAATTTTTTTCTCTAATTCTATTTTATTTTTGAATGTATTAAGTAACATGTTCAATATATTTGTTAAATTAAGTGGAACTCTGAATTAAATGGAATGCTATCAGTTGTCTTCATTACTCTTTCTGTTGTCTCAATATGTCACACTCCTCTCTGTTCAATAACTAAATAATTACAGATATAAACTGTTAAAGAACTGTTGAGAGAAGGACTTTATTATACTCTCAACAGATTACATTTTCTTTTTTTTAAAGTCATATAGAAATCTTTTGCTTGATGGACCTTTATTTAAATTTGTTATTAAATAAAACTATTGTTATTTAAAATTAATCTTAGTTATCCAGTTGTTCAATTCTATTTTTGTTTTTATTGAATCACTCATCATTCATTGCACTTGTTCATGAGCATATCATGCCTACTGAGCTACATCTGGCATAACTAGACCTAGGTAAGTCAGGTTGTAGTGAGATGGAACTCTAGTGGTGCCATTTGGAAAACCAAACATATAAATGTCTAGATGCTTCCAGCCTCTATGGTGCTACATCCTCTGATGAGCAGGAAATATTGTTGTAAGGGGGGGGGTAACATTTGCATTGGGTAATGCCAGTTGATGGTTCCTTCCTGCAATATGCTCATCAGAAAATTGTTACAACTGAAGTAATAAATGGATTGTATGGTGGTCCGGTTACAATATATATATATATTAATAAAAAAATCAGTCATATTTCACATGACCTACATAGCTTGTATTACCAATATGTAATATATAAAGAGCCTGCTAATAGCTCTAAACAAGCTTATTTATTTTATTTTTTATGATAAATGCTATAAGAGAAAATACCTGAAGCCTTTATCTATGATGGTCCCCATCCCCAGACCGGTTTTAAGCTATGGCTCTCATCAGTGAGGAGCTAGGACATTAGATTCAAAATATTAACTCAAGCCAAGCATTTATCTAATTCTTAAACATTAAGAAAAAGATCCAAATCTTCAGACACCTACATGTCTTTAAACTCAGCTCTTTAACCAAAGAAACTATATGAGCCTGAACTTAATTCAGTGATTCCATATATTAGTAGGCTTAGCAATTTAATATAGCCAAAGCCTTAATAGCAAAATTATAATATTAGTAAAAAAATCAGTCATATTTCACATGACCTATATATATATATATATATGGGATCACTGAATTAAGTTCAGGCGCATATAGTTTCTTTGGTTAAAGAGCTGAGTTTGAAGACATGTAGGTGTCTGAAGATTTGGATCTTTTTTTAAATATTTAAGAATTAGATAAATGCTTGGCTTGAGTTAATATTTTGAATCTAATGTCCTAGCTTCTCACTGATGAGAGCCATAGCTCAAAACTGGTCTGGGGATGGGGACCATCATAGATAAAGGCTTCAGGTATTTTCTCTTATAGCATTTATCATAAAAAATAAAATAAATAAGCTTGTTTAGAGCTATTAGCAGGCTCTTTATATATTATATATATCTAATTTAATAAGCTTATATTAGAAATGTTATCTAATAAGCTTGCCAATAGCTCTTAACAAGCTTTTCAGAATATGGATGTCTGAAAATTTCAGATTTTCTACTTAATAGTTAACCATTAGATAAAGTGCTGGGCTTGATCTGGTATTTTAAATTTAATGCTTGAATATCCTAGAACCTCACTGAAGAAAGTCAGAAGCTAGAAACTGATCTGGGGATAGGAATATTCTAAAAAGCTTGTTAAGAGCTATTGGCATGTACATTATATATATATAAAATATAGATAAAAAAATGCTTGTGATATGATGGAATGATGAATGCACTAATAAAAAATCAATAAAAGAAAAGTTGAAAGAGATATATCAGTTAATATTAATTATTTTGATTATAAATTCCAAAAAAAATGTTCATATATTCAAGAAACAAAATGAACATTATAAAGAAAAAGAATATAGTTATAACTGTAATAAACAGATAAGGCAAAAACCTCATAACCATATAATTTTTAATCTACAAATAAATCTGAAAAACATAACTACATGGTTTTACAAAAACTTTACTGTTGCAGAAGTGATAATACAGGGCGTCATTGGAATTTAGTATCAGTATTTTTATATGTTTTCTTAAAAGTGTGGATTCCATTGATGTATTGTGAATAAAAAATATATCTGTAATAAATAAATCTGCAACAAAATCAATTAAACATTGGTTAAGATCTTCCATTGATATTAAATTTTTTTTACTATGCATACTTTTTTTTTAAAAGTGAAAAAACAACAACAACCCAAATACTAAAAAAATTATAATAATCATCAATCCAATGAGTATATCCACTTGTTATTTGAAAAATTGTTCTAATGAAATAATGTTCAATAAAGCAAGATATGGTTCATTAATTGAGCAAACTTATAATTTCATATACATCACACAATTCATTTATAGCATCATTATTTTCCAATTTATTTTGCTAATTATAAGTGTCTGATTATTTTTGTTCATTTTTTCCTACTATTTAACATAAAGCAATGATCAAACTGTCAAGCACAAATATATCACAACTGAAATATTTTGGCTTCCATCCCTAATTAAAATAACAAATAAATCAACACATTCCGTGGATATTCCTTCCTGGAACTAAAATCTCGTTTATGTTCCCATATTTTTATGTTCATAATCATAGTTAAAATTTTAATCCTCTTTAAAATATGAATCCTCCTAAACATTATTTCTAGATTTAAGTTTAATTTTGATTGAAAAAGTGTTCTATGCATTACATCTACAGACAATATGTTACATTTATTCTAGTCTTATACATAATTTACATCTCTAAAACAGTCAGTGCTTTATAAACATAATCTTAAATGATTAGCATAAAAATGTTGGAAAATTTCAACCCCAGTAATACATCTTCTGTCTGAACAATATAAATAATTGTTTTTATTTTATTTTATGAGAAGTGTATAATATTCTGCAAAATTAACTTGTAATAATTTAGTAAATTTTTTTGAAAAGCATCATGCTTAATTAATGCATAGTAATCTGCTATCTTTACTAGCTGTATATTTATGCAAGCCATAAAAAAGTTAGTTGTTTCAATCATTGTTAGTATTCTATGACTTTAACAATGAGGTTGGTTATATAATACCTCATTTGAATTATAATTGTAAATTTGTCTCATCAGTTATTATTTTATGAGAAAACCCTTAAATTGATTTCTTATTTGTTATCTTGAAATTAAACTTCAGGCCCAACTTCACATCAAAAAGCTCCACTGTCATTTTTCTATTTCATTAAAATGCTTTATGAGGATATATGAATTATAGATTTATCAACTAAGTTTGTACATTTTGTTACCTAGGATTTTATTAAATACCATTTGAAGTGAATCAGTCCTTTTAAGCAGGAATTTTTAATGATATATTGCTACAAATTCTTGGCAGAAAGGGCCTATTGCTTAATTGCATTGAATATGTTAATTTATTTAGTCTTCCTAATATAATTGTGAAAGATCTATGAAAGAGCATAAAATGATCATCATTGTAATTTATGTTTGCACTTAAATTGATTAATTATCGATGCAAATGAAGTCTTTAAAGAATTAAAGGCTCACTTTTAATATGCATTTAATTAAAAAAAAAAATTGGAAAACAGACTTCTATTGATGTTCTTCCCAAAATAAAATAAAGTAAAAAACATCTCAAGATTTATCAAATTTAACTAGATATTTATTATAATGTTGCATTTTTAAAGAACACAAAATCAGCAAATTTCATCGTCCAACATTTTCTCGACACCTGGTCACTAATGCGACCGCTCTAATCTATAAAAATGACTCACCATCGCCAAAGAACTAGCTGACAAAAAGGGTTTTGATGCAATAATATGGGTAACGTGTTATAAACTGATGTAATGATCAGGAGAACGATATGTCCTGATCAAGTTTGTTCCTTTTTTCTTTTTTCCCCTTTTTCTTTTTTTTCTTTTATGTAAACCTATAGATCAATAAAGCCTTTTGAAACACAAAATCAGTAACTCAATCTTATGGTTTCTAGAGGTTTGCATTTTGTAATTTGTGTTATTCGGATTAATATTACACACTTTGTCACATGGGGCAGTACACTGTTGTTAATTATTTTATTTTTAATTAAATTATTAATTTTTTTATAATTTACTATTTTCCTTGAGTTTTTTTAAAATTTCATATTAATATTTTGACAATTGACTTATTTTTATTCTGTCTTAAATAATCTTAAATTTATTTATTTTGTAAAAGTAAACATTATAAGTTTTTTTTTTTTCAAGTTATGAGATTTTTTTTTTTAGCTGTTTTTTCTTTCCTTAATATTTTCTTTATTATTTAACGTTTTTATATTTGATATCAGAAATTGATGAAATTGAAAAAATAAATAAACTACTTTATTAGTAAATATCTCAAATATACCTAAAGCAGAAAGTAGTAAAAATCTTGATAGAGAAAATTAAGTATAATATTGACAAATATAGAAAATTGAAGAGATAGGCACATTTATTAAGAAAAAAAGGGTGGGGGGGGGGGCGAAATGTAAGTAACATTAAAAGCAAAAAAAAATTGTAAAAAGCATTTTATAAGTAACCATGATGAATATAAGGAAAGGTGAAAAAATATATAATAAAATATTAAATAATTAATATTTAGTAATAATAATGTAACAAAAAAAAAATGTTGTGTAATTTGCTATTTGAAAGATAGTGACAACATGATAAATTTTACTCATTCAGTTTAAGTGAAACAATTTTAATTCAGAAATATATTCCATAAAAAAAAATTCAATACATTTTTAAACAACTTTTTTGACATTTCTAAATATTTTTATCGATTAGTTAAATTTCAAAGGATATAATGCAATAAATTAGTAATTATATACTTAATTAAATAAGATAGAATTAAACGTTCAAATATAAAATGTATACTTACTGGAGGCTTATGTGTTGGATTTTGTGTATCTGCTCCAATAAAAGTCACATTACCCCATGTGATAACAAGAGCATACTGTGAAATAAAATCATGTGTGCCAATCATCCCACTATGAATATCAACTTCAGTGCGATTAAGAAATTTGTCAGTTTCCTCTTGCATTAGCTTATCTTTCTCAGTATACGCAGCCTTCCCTTTGACTAGAATTCTGTGGTAAATTTTTCCTTGAATATCATTCCATGCTTTTAAATTAACATTGGAATCAGTATATAGAGGAGCAATAAAAGCATGGTCTCTTCCAATAGGATATGTGGGATTTGGATACTGAGGTGGAATACCTTCCTTTTCTGGAGGAGTAGCAAAAGATACATAGCCATATGCATAACAGAGCTGCAAATAGTTAAATTAAATTAGCATAGCTTAATGTATACATAGTAATCATTCTGTATTAGACTATAAACAAATAACGTGCTGTATGTTAGCAAAAGTCAAGAATGAAATAAATTTAAATGGATCTATCTATTTCTCAAGCTTTGATGTTTATAAATTTATTTTTGTCAACATTGATGGAAATTCACAAATATGGCATTAATAATTATTAAACTAATAATAAACTATACAAGAATAAAGATAGAATTTCACTTTTAGTAACTTTGTTTTAATAATCAAATAAAAGTTAATAAACTTTAGCATAATTTAATATACATGTGATTAAAATGAATAAAAAACCCATTTTTCTTAGCGGCTATGAAAAAAATAACACTCTATATGTTATCAAAGAATATATATGTCTAATAAAAATCTTTTTAAAAACCATATATATATGATCATTTAAAAATATTTTTATTAGATAAGATTATTAGGTTAAAAGTTAACAATTGAGTTTGTTTTAAACATTAGAACAATTCAGAAATAATAAGTACAATAATTCATGGTAAAAACATAATTAACATATGTTGAATCGCAATACATTATACGTAATGAGTATTGTTAAGCAACTTGTAAATACATTTTAGAAATCAAATCAAATATTATTATAAATTTAGCTTGATTAAACATTGGTGAAAACGACACAAAACCGTTACTATAAACATAATTTAATTTTAAAATTGGTTTGGACCAATTTAAAAAATGGAAAAAATCACTGATATTTAAAGTGTAATTTTATATGCACTATGGCAGGAATTTTTAATCAAACGAATAATTCGCAGATGAAAAGCTAATCATATGGTTAATTGCTTTAAAGTCATCCAATATTTGAGCATCCAAATAATAGAGTTCAATTCCAATCACATTACTATTTTTTTTCTTTACTCAGCTAAAAATTAATCCAGGAGAATTTAACTTTAACATTGAGCTATACTATAGTACACCTGGACGTAGTAAGTATGTATAAAAATGTGACTAAAAGTTACCTAAATAAACAATCTTTCAATGTTGTGTTTTGTCTGGATTATATAGGTGATTTAATAATCACAGACTCGTGTAAATACAAACACGTGTAAATACATTTTTAATATTATATTTATTACCAAATATGAAAACAAACATATACTCGTATTAACAATATATTTTATAATGACTATACTTCACCTGATACTGTTGGCAAAGTATAGCTCCTAGTTTTGAAGTGAATTACAGAAGGTGTTGCAGTTGCCCATATACGTTTTCCTACCATTCCCAGCTACATTTTGATCCACCTATCTCATGCGTCAGTCTGATGATAATTCTGACTGTACTACGAGAGCTTGCTCAAGTCAATGTTTGGTTTTAGAAGCTTCCAATCCTGAAAGTGGACTTGCCTCACTGCCTCAACCATTTAACTCAATTGCTATTATTTTGAGAGTTGAGATTCTGTCTTTCAGTTTTGTGACAATAGTTCTTCAGAGATATTGTGATTCAGATTTTAGTAATTCTCTGCAGGCATGTATGGAGAACATAAATTCTATTTTCCAGTTTTGTGACAGTAGTTCTCTGACTCTACTTTCAAAAAGACTGTTTATTTATTGCCAGATTGCCATCCTCAATGAAAACATTCAGATTCCATGAACATCATTGCCTATTGGCCCATTCTTGCCATTGGCTATGTGCTAATTTTCTGAATATACACATGTTCATGGCCATGACAATCCAATCTAGATAAGGAATTTGAACAAATCCATTATTTGAAAAAAAGGTGAGATAAGAGATTCAGAATAAATATATTAATAAGATTCTAAGTGAAATTGAAATGTGGAATAATAAATTGGATTGAGAGATGGCAACAAATGAATCCAACATCAACAAACATCAATTATCTATAATAACTATCCTATAGTTTATTATTCAATCTAACTATAGGTAGATATTTAATAAACATATCTACCATTTAAATAGAATAACATTATAATTAATCCAATATTATTACAGTGTAAGTGAAAAATGATTGCAAATTGAAAGAAATTATATTACTTCTTTATCTGAAATCAACATTCTCTGTAGTGATACCATTAAAGAAAGGTTTCTTGATGAAAACAAGTATATACAATATTTATCTTTTTATAAATTTCAAGAAAAAAATTATTTGATTACTTTGCAAAGTTTGGTGCGGTGGTAGAGTGGATGACTCTGGAGCTGAAGATTTCTGGATCTCAGCCAATTCTGTCAGTTCCAGTGCTCAAATTTTTTTTAATGAAATCCTGAATAATAAACCATTCAATTGTTTATTGTATTCTGTATTCAAGTTTAGTAAAATATAAAAATTACTTTTAGTTTTTGGATTATTTAAATTTAGTAAAAACAAAATCAGCAAGTTAATTAATTCCTATATAAGTTATGCAACAATTATTTTTTATTTATCTATCAAAAATGTTTATATTGTCAAACATTTGATACCACTATTATTTAAATCAATTATCATTCAGTGTAAAGCATTCAGTTCTCTAATGTTAATTATACCAAATAGAAATCAGAAGTGTATTCACAAATATAAAATATCTTTATTTTGAAATTCTGTTTTCCTACTCATCTTTTTATTATTTCTGTTTTTGTAGGCTCTAAAATTTTCATAGGTTGATAGCTCTGATCACTAATGATAATTTGTCATTTCTTAGAACTTGTTTACCATAATTTATTTTAGCCTTTAGTATTTAAAATTGTACATAGACTTTAATATAAAAATTGTAAACACAATATTAAATATTATATTAGTTTGGCCTAACTTGAATTATTTACACTGTAGAAGAATAACAGAAACCCATTTTGTCCTTAGAGATAAATCAAATATGAATGTTTATTAAATAAAATTATTTTATAAAGATAACATGATACATAAAAATTACAAATACAAATAATATAATTTATAATGGATTATTGATTAACTGAAGTAGATTAGCAGGGGAAAATTACTCCCACCCCTCCAGTACATCATTTAGACAATTTTATATAAAGCAAAAAGTTAAGAGTAACATATGTTAAAACTTTAAAATGTTAGTGAAACAACAGACGAAATCTTTTTGAGATTTTTCAAATTGTAATTTAATGTGGAAATGAAATTAATTATTATGTTAAAAATCAGAAAATGAAAAGTTTGCAAGAAAGTAAACTAGGAGAAAAGTTATTAATATTTTAATGGAAGATACATTTTCAAAAATAAAAACAGCCATTATATAAAAAATATTGTCACTTTGAATGTCTTCTTCTTTAGAAATGAATTATGGAAAAAACAAAGTTTATAATGCATCCTTAGTATAACTTAAGAGAAATAAAAAGTAATTATTTTACATTGACATTTATTTCAAAAATATATTTATTGACATAATAAAATTGTACAGATGAATAATAAATACACTTTGTTAATGTTGGCTCATCAATTGCTGGCATTGGTCTGGTAGATGTATGGCAGAGCCATTCTCTGCACTAGCAGGTTGATGTATGAGTAAATAGCATTCCATTTTGTTGGTATTAACCACCCCTTTTGAGGTTGGCCCAATAATGCTAACTTATCAGCTGGGGCACATGTAGTGTGAAATCAATGCCTCTCTAGTAGAATCCAGCATGTTGCCTCATAAACTACTTCATTTATGATACACTACAATGTGGAAATATCAGGTGCAATATTCATGTAGAGTCTGTGGGCCATACTAGTAGGCTCCATGTATTGATAAATAAGAATCTAGAGGATAATATCTTGTCCTTGTTTTGAAGAACTTTGAGCTTATTGAAAAATATAGCATTGGGGTCCAGTGTTGGTTGTGTGAACTTTGTCCTGCATCTTGTGTACCAAAAAGCATATGTCAGGAATATAGATAACCTGATAACTGTAAAGTCTCCAGAGAAGAGACAACCCCTGATGTCCAGGATTTTATTGACTTCTATAATGCAGTGTTGAGAGATGACACTTCTAATACTGTTATAGCCTGGACATATATTTAACAGATGATTAAAGGTCTCCTCTCCTCTAGAGCAGGCATGACAAATTGGATCTATTTTATCTAGAAACCGCTTGAAGTATAAGAATGTATTAGTTGGAATGGAGCCCATATTTACCTTGATCAGATAATCCAAAAGTTTGGGCTCCAGTAGCAGATATTTAAATATTGTGGTAATTTTACGATTGCTGCACCCTAAATGAGTATACATAGCTGTATTTTCAGGATTCAGCAGGCGATGTGCCTGCCAAATGCTGATTCTACTGTTGAGTGCCCGATGTATAGAAATTGTTGCTTAATAATGGTGTCAAGCCATGTGTCTTTACCGGGGGGGGGGTCTGTCAGTAGGTATTACAGTCTCTATGATATCTGATAGAGAGTATTTTTTCCCAGATTTACTAAAAGTGAATGCCCTTTTTGGAAATTGATTGCCTGTATTGAATGGAGACCCATACTGTTCTGTCTCTTGTGAAACTGAAGTCTGAGGATGCTAATTGCAGTAGTCCATCCTCTCCATAAGAGCTGATCACAGAGCCTCTAAATTTGTAAGCTGAATGATTTGGTAACTATCATTACTGGCAGATAGTAAATTATGCTCACCATGATCTTCATATTAATCAGAGCAATCTTGCCATGTAGGGACAGGTATGTCCTTGACAGTGATTGAACCACCTTAGTAGCATTGTTTATGATGGATTTGTAGGCAGGCAGACATAGCAGTCTGTGACTTGATGATAGGGAACCCCAGAATCCACTGAGGTTCCGCTAAAAAATTAGATAGTATTTTCCTACCAGTGTTGATGCACCAGGATGATGACTTGTGAGGATTGATGGATAACTTATAATTTTTAGTATAATTGGTAATGATGGAGTGAAGTGTCTTCAGATGTTTATGGGATGGAAGAATCACAAGTATGTTATCCATGTATGCGAAAACCTTGATGTTTTTCTTGAGCTGGGGCACATATATCCCCGGAAGCTGATCTAGCTCTTTAATAAGAGGGTCAATGCACTTTATGAACAATAGACCACTCAATGGTTATCCTTGTGGTATGGATCTTGAAGGGGCAAATCCATCTGAGTAATGTCCATTTATGGAAATATGGATGTGCCTATTATTCAGGAGATTGTCCAATATCTGAATTATCTGCTTTTATATGTCCAACTGAGATAGCAATTCAAGAAGAATGTTGACATCTATGGTATCAAAAGCATTGAACACATCCAGCTGAACTGCCACAGGCTGGGATTTTCTGTTAGATCGAATGTGATCAAGCAGAATTTTCACCTCACCAATTGCAGTCAGCGCTGATGATCCCTTCCTTGCATATTGAGAGGCCGATATATTCTGTAGAATGGCATCCTAAATTTTTTCTTTTACTATACCCTCCATGACTTTGAACAAAATTGGTGTCATCGATATCAGCCTGATACTGCTCAGAGAGGTAGGATCCCGGTTCTTTTTTATAAACAGGACTATGGTGATTGGATATAGGTTAGGGATTACTCTCCTTTCAATGACAAGGTAGTTTAACATGTTTAATACAATCCTCGCAGTAAAAAAATTTAAGTGAGTGAACACAAACTTCGGAATAGCATGATGAACACTATCAGGAAGACCCTGTAACCTACTGCTGATGACTTGGAGTGTAATTCCATGATCTGCCTCTCCAGTTGTGCCTACCCACTCTATGGCAGGGTTTGTCCGGTAACCTAAGAGTAGGTTTTGATAGTGGCTCTCTATCTGTAGAATCATATTCGCACCAGTAATGTGGCCACCACTGATGAGCAATGAAGTAGAAAGCTCCTGTTTCTTTCTCTCCCCCAGAGCCCACCTGAGATAGCCCTGGGTCCAGCAATGTTGAGCTGACAGGAAATTCTTTGCATTTTTGTAGCTATTATCTCTACTACTGCTGACTGTTGCGATGTGTATAAAGCTTTTAGTTTAAGTAAGTAGTCAATGTTGTGATCCTGACCATCAAAGTTTTAATTTTCCCATTCAGACTGTCCAATTCATGCATCAGTGTGGTTGTCTCCTTAATCTTGAAAGTGTATTGGATAATAAGCGATAGAATAATGCCTATTGACATTTAAATGGAAGTCCTTAGAATCTGACAAAACTAAATGATTCAGAATTATTCTTTACTGGCATTTGATATATGTTCCAAAAATTCCCATACTATTTTCTAATTCTGAGTTCAGCTCATTAAAATTATCTTTATATAATGTAATAGCTTAACAACTTTATATGATCTCTAGACACTATGTAATAAAACTTAACTTCTAGAAGTCATATAAAATAATTAGCTATTAAATACATTATATACCAGTTTCATTTTAAATATTGTTTACCTGCAGACAATAAACAAAATATTCAATATTCTGCTTGAAAAAAAAATCATATCCAAAAATAAAACAAAAAAAAAAACAACATTATCCGGAAGAAAAGAAATCAAGCGTTGATGAAGCAAAAAATTCTAAGTTACAAATGAATGTGTAATTCTAGGTGAGTTTGTAACTTCCCTTACACATTTGTAATTAGATATAAGGGCCTGAAGGCACAAATTAAAAAAATCTTGAAAATTATTAACTAAGAAGCAAGATATATGAACTCCCTCAGGGTGGGATTTTTTTTATATACACAATGTTAAACTGCATTGTAGAGTGTCAATTAAGGTGTATATGGTGTATTGTATTAATGTAATCTACTAAGTATGCCTTCAATATCTTATCATAATCATAATAATATCATATCATAATCATAATAATGCATTGCTATAATTATGATATTATGAAATATTAAAAGCATGCTTAGTGGATTTCATTAAATATATATACATTAAATGTATATTTTAAAAAATCCCACCCTGAGAAAGTTTATATATGCTTCTTTCCAGTAAACAATTTTCAAGTTTTTCTTAACTCGCATTTCCAAGTGCTTATATCTAATTAAATGATTGTGCAGAAAACAAGCCAAATATCAAAATTAGGAAACATCAATGACTCATATTTAGAATAGGGAGTTAGAGAACAGAGCTTTAATGGACTGGACTAGATTAATAAGAACAAGAACAAATAAAAATTATGTAATCTAGGAATTTTTTAAATTTATTTTTTTAAAAGGGTGAGATGAATGCTATTCAGAGTGATCATAATGGATAATGCATTATACTGAGCATCTTAAAAGAAAAAATAATCAAATATTGATTTAAGATTAAACTAATTAAAAACTAATAATCAAATGATTAGTTACTTTGGAGATTATATGATGTTTGAATCCTGGAAATGACAGAATGAGCTTTGATCTAGGATCTTTAGCTATTGAGTCTATGACTCTATTACTGTGTTAAATTTCATAGGCCTTTAACTAATTTAAATATATAGATATGCATATATGATTCAAACTTTTTATTATCATATATGTTGTAGCAGTATTTCCTCTCATATTGTGGCAAAAGTTCTGATATTTTAATGTTTTTTTTTTTTGATTTACAGAATAAATTAAAACAGATTATCTAAAATCCATCCTCTGGCAGATATTTCATCAAAGAGCATTAAATTTCATTTTCATATAGTTTAGAAAAAAACATAACAAGTGACACAAATTTGATAAATTGACAGATGACAATTAATGAATGTTTTATAAGGGAGAATCTTTACATACATCATCAACATATAACAATGATTCTATCATTTTATTGACCAATTATAAATATAGAATAAGGTTTTTTTTAAAATAATTACATGCAAGACTTAATATTTTGATTGCAAACTCATGCATTTTTAATCTGATATAAAATTGTTCTAAAAATGTTTTTTTATATTTTCTTAGAGTCTAAACTTATAATTTTCATTTAGCTCACACTGAAGAAATCAATTATTTTTTCTGGAGTTTGAAAATGGCATATTAAGCATTGGAAAATTCTGATCTGCAAAATATTTAGTTGAGAAAAATTATTCTTAAAAAATTAGCCACTTACTCATAAATGTAATGGAAGGTTTAAATGTTTTATTGATTTGGCTAATAATTGATTTAGAGAGATTTCAAAAACAATATTATCTTGAATTTATAACTTTCTTTAATAATAGTAATTACACAGTTAATTGTTTGGTAAGCTAGTAATGTCAGCTTGAATACAATAATTTCATTTACTGGAGTCGATTGTGATTTTTTCTCATTTTATTTGTGCAATTCACTTGAAAATTTGTCTTGTAAGTTTCATGTCTATCTCCAAGCTAAACAGTACAGAGTATCAATTGTTAATAAACACTGTTGTATTATTTTTAATATTTTGTTCATTATACATGTAAGGATTGAATATGCAAATAAAATTAAAAAAGGCAAAACATATCAATTAAAGGTAATAAAATTTAAATAAATTTTTTATATAAATTACTGATCCTAATGATCACACACACATATATATTTATAAAATAAATTCAGTCTTTTCATATCAAGACAGAGATATAATGATATAGTAGAGAGCTTTATCTCGATTAGTGTAAAATTTACATTGTAAATGCATATACGCGCACGTACAGAGGAAATATTTAACAAAAAGTAATTTTAAACAACTATACTTAGCTAGTTTTCGACTAATACAAGTTATTTTTTGTTAAAGCTTTTCTCTGTACGTACACATGTATGCATTTATAAGACAGAGATGGTCACTTTTTTTTTCTTTGAGTAGCGAAAAATAAAAATAATACAAAAATTACAAAACTAATTTGAAAGATTAAAAAAACTTAAATAAATATTTATTTAGAAAATTGAATCTTATTATTAATATTTTTTGTTTTATATTGCATTGTAAATATATCAATAAAATAAAAATATATAACATGTAGCTATAATTAGAATATATAAAGATCGTATTTTAAACAACAAATTATGGTTATTAGAATCAATAAGTAAATAAATAATTAAATAGTTTATTGTTTGGGAGTTCATAAGAGGTTTGAGTAGCAGAAATAAAACAACTGGACTATAGTCCATGAATTTTGAACGCCAGAAACTGCCACGTTATCCCAGCATCAAACCATAGAAGACAATTGGTTAAATTGTTATATATTTGCAAGCAAAAAAAAAAACCCCATCCTTTTTGTGCTACTGAATAAGATAATTGTGAACCAGAACTTTGGATTCAACATTGCAATAGTAGTGATGGTGAGCTATTCCAAAATATTATAGAGAAGTGAAATAAATTACTGATACCAAAAATATCATTAATAGCCTTAGAAGAAACAAAAAGAAATAGTAGACTGAGCTATCAATCAATCACATGCCACAAATTTCTCCAATATATATCATGTTATAGTTTTTTATTCTATTTGATATTTGTAATGCAATTTTTAAACTTTTTATGCAGAAAATGTTTTTTTCTTGGGAAGGATTTCAATACTAAATTTTAGATAATTTTTATAATAAAATCTGGAATCTGTCTCTTCTACAAAAAATGTTCAAGTCATCTTAACACATTTGTAGAAAATCTATTACTACTTATTCATTTCACATGAGAATGTCAACAGAGATGTACTTTTGTAATAGAATGTTCAATATCAGCAGAACTGAAGAATATAATAATTGGATTTATAAATTTATTTTTGTATTTTCATAATATTGCAGAGTTGTTTTCTTATCAGTGCTTTTACTTTATAATAATATGGAGTCCATATTGTGCGCATATTGTTTTTGTTTCATTTTAAATATATCAGTATTATTTTACTTTTTATTCAAATAATAAGGTCCTGAATTTTAAATTCACTAACTTATCAATTAATTAACTACATAGTTGAAAGTTAAACAGCTTTGTATAGTAATTTTGTGTCAAAGGATACAAATAATTTTGAGACCAAAAATTAATTAGTCCAATATCTTCTATAGAAAAGAATACAGAATTATCATTTTTTAATATTTTAAAACTGTCTTTTTATTTTTAACTATTGACTTATCATTGTAAGATTACCCTACTATTCAAACAATAAGAATACTTCAGCTGGAAAGAAAAAAAACCTTTTTTAAATGTATATAAAATAATAAGTAAACAATAATTATCAGACTATCAGATAATTAAAGATGAAACACTCATTTAATTAAAAATAAGCATTAGAATTTAGCTCGTAATAAAATATTCTACACTTATTTTAAAATAGATCTACATTATTGTGTTTAAATAAAAAATATAAAAACATTCCTGATTTATGAATTTTAATATATAGTATACAATGCACGTATTTAAAGAAGTAGAAAAAACCACTCTTCGTGAATTGTTTTCTTGGCAAAAAGTCAATACTTAATAATAATCTTTTTTGGCATAATTTCATCTAAATATCTATCTTATCTATAATGATGCTTAACAAGGAACATTTTTAAAAATATGCACTTAAGTTCTCTGCTATAATTGGGCTAGCCATCAGGATAATATGACACTATATTTGCAAAGCTAATTCACATTAATATATCAGGAATTTTTAAAAGTGGCTTAGATTTAATGAGCTTTTTAATGTGACATTATTGATTAAAGTAATTACATAAGTTCTAATACAAAGTAAATAGTAATACTTAATAAATAATACAAGGTTACCAGTTATCATTATGGAAAGAATAAAACGAGGAAACTAACTGATAGTTGTTAAAAACTTGTGAATAATGTTTTTTTCCTGTGGTCATTGGTAATCAAACTGGTGAAATTTTTGTATTGCAATTGGTTTTACTTTAGGCTGTTTTACACTGTATTTAGAAATTTTTTTTGGTTATATTTTAAATGGCATAGTGTACACTGATGTAATTAAAAAAACTGTACTGAAGAAAGGGGGAAAATTATCGAACTTTTATCTGCCATATATTACTGAAATTCTTAGTCAATCACTTTTTTAATGAATATTAAGTTTTTCATAGCTAAAAGAGATATGTGAATTTCTATTAATACACTTTCAGTAAATTGAATTCAGTTTAATTTTTATGATTTATGAAGCACATACAATATGCAAGTTGCAGAAGCTATACACCTGAAAAATATTAATCACTCAGTTACGGCTGAGTGCTTTCGAGGTTCTGTGCCTCATAATCATAGCTATATTGAAAACTGCAGTATATGCAAACTAAATGCAAATGAGATAGGTTGTCCATTTATTAGAAATATCGAAGCAGGTGTTGCATCTATTTATTGCGTTATTTTTGCTGTTGATAAAATATGCCTCTTTTATTTTTTCTTTTACAGTTGTTTGTTTCTACACACACAATTTTGGAATTGGAGGGAGTGAAGTCATGGCCAGTCTTTTTTAGATGTTCAAGAAATGTAGAAGTGTTGTTGTTCTTCTTCTATGCCCTTTTATATACATATTTGAGTGGCTCTGTTGTTAATTGTTGTCTTCGTTTCCCCATAATATATGGCCTGGCATCTGGACTGAGGACAGGTCATGCTATAAATGATCTGAGATGTTTGGGTGAGGTCAATTTTATTCTTTGCATTGTTAATAAGTCTGTTAGTATTGACAGGTGTATGGAAACCTATTGTAAATTTGTCTGATAAGATTTCAATGCTTTGACACTTTACTGATATAAGGAAGGGTAATATGGGGAAGTTCCTTCATTTGGCCATTATTTGCTGTTTTTTTTATAAAATTGTTTGATCTTGCTAGTGATGGTTTTATATTTGAAACCTGCTTTTAATAAATCTTTAATATAACTATTAATGTTATCTTTCTTGTCCACCTCAAATTTATATAAATATATATTTCTAAACAGGAAGGCATTCAAACCTGCAAATTTATGAGATTTAGGAGAATTAGAGTTGGGATGGATACAGCTTCTAACCTCAAATGGTTTAATAAGCATGGTGTAGTTTATTGCTCTGCTTTCTCTTTATAATTTTAAGTTCAAATAAGTTACTCATTTCCTTTCATTTTCCCAAGTTGTATTAATAATTAGATTGGTGTGCTGTTGTATTTCACTTTGAATATTTGTTATCATATCTTTTGTGGCTTCCATAAACACATCATCAACATAACAAGCATATATAAACTCCAGATGGTTGGTTGGGTATTTTGGTATAATTAGCTTCTCAAAATTATTTTAGAAGATACTAGAGATTATACCATTGATAGGAAGTCCCATGGGCCAGTTGTTTTTCATTTAAAAACAATGAGATTCTAACCAATATTAAAGAAAGTAATTAGAAATTGACTATAAAACCATAAATGCAAACTTTGGCAGTAAAACAAAATAATCAAATAACTTTATTACTTGGGAGTTTATAAAAAGTTTGAACTCTAGAAATGAGCTAGGCATGAACTTTAATGTCAGATTCTGACACTATACCATTGCACTAAAACACATAGCAGCAAGGTGTTAATAATTATGCCATCTAAATGGAGGCAAAAATAATAGACAAATGAAATAAAAATGATTGCAAAATGTTGGAAACTGGAATATTTTCAATCTCAGATTTTTATCTATAGATCTCAATATATTTTTCCAATTGCTGAACATTATAAAATTATTTAACTTAAATACTGAAGATTTATAAAAATTTAAAATGAAAATCTTCTATAAAGTAATTGATTGATACAGAAAATTTCCAATTTTTCTAATAATGTTGATCTTTTAAAACCATAATTTCATATTGGTAATTATATTGGAGAAGTACTTTGTATTGCATAGTTTTTTTTAAATTTTATTTTATATCATTGATCAAAGTAAACAATATATATTAAGACAGTTTAAATAATATAACTATTATCATTAGTATGAATAATCTTTAAACTTTCAGCATTTCTAAGTTTCCCACTACAAATTCACTTATCCACTTCTTCCATATTTTCCTTGCAATTTTTATATGATAGATAGATTTTTAAGATAAAGCAGATTTTCAATTTTTAGAATAAATGACTTTAAACATACCAACAATATTCCATTTTTAGTCACATGGATCCCAGAGAAAACCTTAATTTACACTCTGAGATTCACTTACTTATGATTAAAAACAATCCATTTCTGAAATGGAATTTAGAAAAAACTAATTGAAATCAATTAGCTTTTTTTAAAAAAAAAAATTATCAGAATCGATTCCACATCTAAATCTTGTTATAATAATGTCTCAATAATACTGAAAGTAATATATTCTAAGAGTGAAAAAATTAAACTTTTTAATCAAAATATATCTACTAAAGATCAGAAATTATTGGCATACTTATAAAATCATTTTAAAGATACAAGAGAAGAAAGAAAGAGAAATGTCATGGAAAACAAACTTTCTTGTTACTAACAAGTTAAACTGTTATATCCCAAATATTACAACAATATAATTGTACCAAACAGATCAATAATCAATTCCATATAGACTTTCAAAAGTGTTCTATTATCAAAGCAATTTCTCATATTAATCTCTTTACTGATATGAATATATTATTATCTTTATTTCAACAATTTGAAGGCAGTAGATATTTCCAGTAAAAGATCTGTCACTCAGAATGTCTCTAATGATGACAAAATATCAACACCTAAAAATATCAGAAGATAGTTTCAATAGTTAATATTGTTTTTTTAAGAATTTCAACTCTTAATAGAAAAGATTATAATCGATATATGTATAAAATATGGTTGTATTGATATAATGTTTAAATTTTGTAGATCTGATGAAGACTGCTAGGAGCAATCGAAACTGTAAAGAATAAATAAATATATTTTGCTTTAAAGTGTAAGAAGAGTGAAATGTTATTATATGTATATAAGTTATATGTTCGTGTATATTTATATTCATATATTTATATTATGTTGTAGTTCTGAAGAAGATTGCTGGGGCAATCAAAACTGTAAAAGAGGGTTGTAATTAAAGCACTGTGAAATAATGATAAAGTGTATAGATGATTTAGTATTATATTAAAATGTTTTTTGTTATTGTAACCATGATTAGGGTCTAAAATAATTCCCTCCTAAATAAAACTGGCAACTGCAAAATTTCAAATTTAAATCTGCTATTAATAAAATAGCCCATGAATTTTATTGCACCGATAAACTAATGCATTCAAGAGCTAAAGGTTCTTGGACCAAAGCTTAACCTATTATCTCCAATTCTTGAATGTCATACATCTTTTAAATAATTAATCATTTGATTATTAGTCAATAAAATTGTTCTTATTATTGCTCCAAATCATTGCCTTGAAGGTATAATAAACTACGACTACTGATCTTTATTCAAAAGAAAAACTGGAATCCAGTAAGCAATAATAGAAGATATGTTCCAACTCATGGTCAAAAAGATGGGTTTATTGTAAAATTAGCTTCACTTATAAAATCTTGTAATTAAAATATCAGTTAATTATATTTAAAAATATTCTGAGCATAATAGTATAAATTTCGTTTGAAAAAAATAATCTTTTAAGTTAAAAAAATTAAATATATAAATATAATTTAAAAAGAAAACAATAAATGAAGATGACTGCATATCACTTCAATATAAACTTTTTTACGAGCTTTTTATTATTAAAGATTATGTTTAATTCGCTTTGTATGGTATCAAAACAAAAAGAGTATAAATAACTAAAACAATATTTACTTTTTTATTCTTAGAAAAAAATATAAGCGTTGGCTAAATATACACAATATATATCAATTCATTTTAATATCCATAGGCAAAGTGCATGATTTACAAAACTATTTATATAGTTCTATTATTTCATGTATAAATTTTGCAAGATTAAGTGATATGAGTCAGAAAGAATTATTATGATGTGCCGATAGATCATTTTACTACTATAATTTTTAAATAATGACAACTACATTCTTTTTCACGGCAACAATGTTCAATTTTAAATCTACAAAAATGAGCTTTATGTTAGTCTTTTCAACACAATTTCAATATTTTATTATTCCTGAATGATTTTACTTTTCAAGGCAATCCTTTTTTATTTTTTTATTATTCTTAGCCAGAAGATCTGTATCATCTATCATTCTAATTTTAAATAATTTTTGTTCTTAACTAATTTTTTTTTTTAATTTAGAAATAATTTGTCAATCGTTGGTGACCGAGTGGTTAGCACAGCCGCCTTACAAGCAATTGTCTCGGGATTCGCTTCTCGGCCGACGCTTTGACATATAAATATAAAATAGAAATAATTCCTATTTAATTTAAAAATAATTCCTAGATGGTCTGTACCTGGGCCATGAAAGGTCCTAATTAATCTAGAGCAGTGGTAGTCAACCTGGTCCTTACTGACCACTAGTGGGCGTTCCAGCCTTCACTTCATGGTGGGCGGTAGGGGTTTTGTCCGACACTGAAGCACTTTCTTTTTTTAAAAATTTAATTGACTTTTTTTTAAAAATTTCATGGAGATTCATTCTGCCAAACTTAGCAAAAGCCCAGCATAAAGTATTTGGTAAATAATTATTATTATATGCTTTAGCTTACTGTAACTCTGCTTTATAAATTTTATAAAGTAAAGTTACTTCCTTACTTTATAAATCACCATTACTGTGGAATCGGTGGGCAGTTAGAAAATTTTATACTAATAGAGATACAAAAGTGGGCGGTAGGTATAAAAAGGTTGACTACCCCTGATCTAGAGCAATGGTCAAGATGTGGGAATTAAAGTACTACCAACAAATTAAAAGATTATGCAGATTAAGCTTCTTAGTTGCATTGAAAGTACTTCTAAGAAGATGGTAAGTCTGAATTAAAAAAACATTGGGTTTTCAAATTAGAGAGATGGAGTGTCAAGCCAAAACTTCAATATTCAAAAGAAAAATATTTAAAATCTTAATATAAGGTCTAATAATGGAAAGAAAAGATGAATATGACAAAAACAATACAAAAGAATGATGATTTCTGGAATGCATAGAGTCTATCCAATAAATGAAACAAATTATTATATATAACTGATTATATGAAGATGATATGGCTATTTTATCAGAAATTAAGAAGAAAGAATGAAGTTAAGGATTAAAAAGCCCAACAAAAGATTATTAATTTTGATCCAAAGAAGTTTAAGAAAAAATATAAAGACATACAACATAATTAGCCTTTATTTTAAAAAATGAATATATCCATACAAGAATGAAAAATATAACATCATCAGGAGTTGATGGTGTAAATGGCAATACTCCTGTAAATATCAAAATTACTTTATTGAACAACTGAATTAGAAAATGATGAAAATTGAAATATTTAGAAGAACAGTATTAATTAGAGAAGTTGATAGAAGAAAAGTAAAAGAAAAAAAATGTAATATACAACATGTCTGTTTAATACATGTAAGAAAATAGACTGAGGATAGATTAGATTTTATTAACACAAAAAATTCATAAATATATATAAACTCAGAACATGTGAAACCTTAAAATTAATAAGATTATGTTAGGAAGGAGTATAGCTTTGAAGATACTGAATGTCAATATATAAAGAGGATTATTATGTTGTAGTTATAACAGATAATGATTCCATTAGAATTAAAGTCAAACATGAACAGGACACAAAAATAAGAGAAAAAAGATAAAATTTTAGATAGTTTGAAACATGAGAGATTGTATAATTCATCTCTAGATTAAAAACTATAAATAAAGATCAATTTTAATATCATTGAAAACCATTACAGTTATATAAAAATTATAAACATCTGCAAGAGAGGCATATTTTTATATAAAAAAATGATTATAAAAAAACAACCATATAGATAGTCTGGGAAGTTGAGAATGAGGAAGAAAAAACCTCTGGTATTTCATAAATACTTAAATATATAAACCAAATGAGGGTAAAAGTAAATATGAAATAAGACAAGAAAAAAAATAATGATAATAAAAAAAATTAAATATGGAGAAGATATTGTAAAAGGATTGTTTATATTTATGAAACTTATTATGAATTAAAAGCAAGGAAAAAAAAGATGTAGTATTATCAATTGCAACAAAAAATTGAATACAATTCAAAAATTTATTTAAAAAATTGAGAATAAAATGGAATTTGAGAAACTGATGACACCACAATATATACAAATGGTAGAATAATTTATTTTATAATGAATAGAAAGAGTCTTAGTCCTTTTGGGTCTCCAGTTGAATAAGTACCAATGGTAATAAAAATCAGTTTGAACATTTGACTACGTTGTTTAAGAGTCTATTAATGAAAATGAGATACCCCTTGAATGGAAAATGTCCTATATTACAACCATTCTTTAAAAATCTAAAAAGACATATGGCTGGTTAAATCTTCAGTACATTGACATTATAATACTATTTACAATTTCATTAATCATTTTTTTATAATGCAATCAAATATTTATTCATATATTTTTTTTAATAGTTTCAATTGACCAGCAATCTTCATCAGAGCTCTCTCCAACTCTTTTAACTGAAAAGTTGTTAAGAGTTGGAGAAAGCTCTGAATGTAAACTGCATTTTTAATTGAAAAACTTAATTTTTTTCAGTTAAAAGTTGTTAAGAATTGAAGGGTGTCCTGATGAAGACTGTTGGTCAATTGGAACTATAAGAAAATATAAAGGAGTAAATTTTATTTGATTGCATTGTAAAAAGTGATCAGTGAAGATGTAAGTGGTATTTTATATATATACATAAAAAAACAAATCACTGAACAAAATTATATTGACATTAATAAGGGCATTAATAATACTTGTCACAAAAAATTGTGGAAACATTGAAATTAAGTAATGCAAAGGCAACTTTTATTAAAACTGTTAATACATTTAAATATCAGCCTTTCAAGCTATTGTGCATGCACTTTTTACGGGTGTTAATATTTTTGGGTTGGAAAGAATAAGTGGATTAATTTTATTCTTTCATAAATACTATATCTCGTGTTGGGAATGAAAGTATTCATTTATTATTAACACTCGTAAAAAGCGCATGCACAATAGCTTGAAAGGCTGATCTTTAAATGTATTACAATTATAAACATAGCGCTATATAAAATAAATGCTTATTTAAAACTGTTAAGAAAAGATAAAATATAGAATATATGATTTTTAAAATATGCAAAAAAATATGAAAGGAATTTCCTCAACATAAAAAAAAGACAATTTATACATAGTGCTATGATGATGAACAATAATTTTGGCTCATGATTATGATGATTTGAGCTATATGACTTGAAAATTAACAGAAGAGGGTATAAAATAAGACTTGGAAATAAATATAATAAAAATATATCTGTATTGGAAAACAGAATGGGATATAATATTGAATGATAGACAACAGATTGGAAAATATAAATAATATAAATCTCTAGGCTTAAAGATCTCACAAAGTAGAATAATACATCTATAAAAGAAAACATTTTTAACAATATTAAAAGCTATAGTAATAGTAAATGGAATACTATGTAATTAAAATATATATAAAAGTTAAATATGTGACACAATTGTAAAAAATATCATTATATGTAACAGTGATATCTGGCAGTTGAAGGATAAAATGAAAAGAAATTGATATTTCAGAATATCGATTATGGATAAAGATCTATAAGAAGCTTATGGAGAGAATGGGTATGTGATGGATATTAAACACATTATAGTATATGATATAAAACTAAATAAATTGAAATAGATACCATTGGGAAAAGATGAAGAATATGTCCAAAAGATATTAGCAATAAGGAATAAATAAAAAAATTAAAGAAATTTGTAGAAATATTTATGAATTGAGAGGCAAGGTAATAGAGAATCAAAAAATATAATAGAGAGTTATAGACAAAAACTTAAAAATATTTTTACAAATTAATCATAAAAGATTTGTTTTTAATTTGTTCATTAATCTAAATTTCTGTTGTTTTAAATTTTATTTGTTGCAGTTTTTGTGTAATTGTTTTATTATTATTATCTCTCTCTATTCTTACATTGTACTACTTAATAATGATAATTTTCACATGTTGATTTCAATATTTTTTTTAATACCAACATTTCGATTGGTTATGTGTTTTTGGAGGATTTTATCTAATTATTTATTATATTACTATCATTTAAAGCTCCAAATTAGAGTTTTGTTCTGAGTAAATATTAAGAAAAACTGCAGTCAGACAAAATGATATAAAAATACACCATTAAAAATATAAAATTTGCCAATCTTAAATATTATAATATCAAGATACTCAATGAAAATAGAAAGAGAAAATAATATAACTGATAACCAACCTCCTCCTAAAAAAAGCTCCAAGGAAGATTGGCTAGTTAAAATATTGAAAGTGAAAAGCATCAAGAAAAAAACTTTGATATTAAAAGCTGTGAAATTATTCTTCCTTAAGTACTATACAGTTTCTACTATAATATTTTATAATAAAGAGTAGACATAATGTGATTATATTCATGTAAACAGAGATAAGTTTAGCTTCTGATGTTGCCAGGAAACTATCATTTACTACTAATTAACAATTCTCATGAGAATAAATAACTTTTATCCATTAGCCTATAATAACTCCTTTGTTGGGGTTTATTGAAGAAAAAGGAGGTCACTCTTTTTTCTTCAATAAACTCCAGCAAAAGAGCTTAATGAAGGAAAGTTGTTTGGCTTCAAGAGAATTGTCAATTAGTAGTAATTGAAAGTTTCCTAGCAATATCAAAAGCTAAACTTATCTCTGTTTATATGGATATAATCTCATTATGTCTATTCTTTATTATAATAACAATTCACAAAAATATTTTATTCATTATTATGATTTAATTTAATTTAGATATTCACATTTATTATACCTTTTTTCAAATTGAATTCTAAGTACTTGGAATTACACGAAAAGGGTCTTAAAATTTAGATATAAGGTTTTTATTTTTAATTACCTTTTAATATGTATAAATTTTACTCTTGGTTTTTAGTTTAACTTCTGTTAATATGTCAAAGTAAAGTTTTTTTTTACAATTAAATGTTTTCATTTAAGAAATTTTATGCATTTTATGTTATTTTAAAACATACTGCTCTGTGTTTAGATTTTCTACTTATAAAGTTTCTTAAAGTCTTTTGAATTGTGATTTGACATATTTTATTATTAAAGATAACTTTAATAAATTATCCACATATTAATAAAAATATAGGTAAGAAGCTTGTAAGAAAAGTTGACTTAGTCTAGAATCTTTATAGATTTTTGATTGCTTATACATAAACAAAGATATAAATAAATATGGGTTGACTATAAACATTTTTTGTATTTATAATAGCTATATATATAAAAGAATTACTCACCATAGTATAATTATAAACACCACCATAAAATGGCAATCTAAAAGGAAGTGGTATCCTTTCAATCTTTTGATGAACATCTGTAAGTTCCTTATCACCATAGAGAGTACCAAATGGATATAAAATTTCTAATAGATCTAAAAAAAAATATTTCAGATTAATAAGTTTAAAATTATATACATATTTAAAGTAAATATTTGAAAACCAGGTACAAAACGGAGCTTAATTATAAGTATAGGGGACTTGAACTCAGATTTTCAAGCACCCTTCAACTATCCACTCCAACAGTTAGAATCCTACCAAACTTCTCTCTCTTTCTCTCTATATATAGATCTGACATAATGTTATTAATTTGTGTGAAACTTTAGAGTTTTTTACAGATAGGTAACTGAAAATTTCCAAGTTGGATTTTTTTAAAAAAATAACCTGCCTGCAGCCAATTCAGCTAGAAATTCAATTATCAATAAGTAAATGAGTTCTCCCATATATATAACTTCTCTGTTATAAGTAATATATATAACTACTAAATAAAAAAGGGTTATGTATTTTAAACTTTTTAAAGGCTTAATTTTTATTTTTTAAAAAGAAAATCATAATGAGTTATTAAATTAAAAGAGAAAGTAATTTGTAAGAAATGAAAAGTTTTGTTTCTTTAATTACTTTAAAAATTTGATTTGAAAATAAAATTAATTGTTTGCAAAAATATTAAATATTAAAAAAAAATAATATATGGGAGAGCATTCTATTGTTGCTGTGGGAATTTTGATGTTTCTTGACAACAAGAAAAAAGGTATTCCTGTCAACCATAGTCATTTGTTTACCAGCTTTGTACTGCTCACAAATTTGCAGCTGTAAACATGATTTGTATTCATTTCTGTTCAAATTTATTTATCATGATAGGGTAAAAATTCAATTGAAATGCTTATTCCATCTTTCTGAAAATGTATGATGTATGGACCCTAAATATGGAAAATAAATGCTTAGTTATCTTTACTTTTGTCAGATTTATTTGAAATGCTATAATAAAAATCCAATAATTGATTTTAAAAAAAGGTTATAAAGGAATAAATAATGGATTACAAGAGGAATATACCAAGGAAGAGGAAATTGCACATATATTGAACATTTATTAAGCAAATTGTGTCAGAAGGATCTGGTAGCTTCTATTATCTATATATAAAGCCATGGAAAATCAGAGATCTTGATTGTAAATTGACAAATAGATTTAATGTAAAAGAAAAGAAAGAAAAAAATCACATATATATTAAGTTCAACAAACAAATAAAAACAAAGAAAAATTTGGTAAGATTATTTTAAATGATTTTATGATAAATATTTGCAAAAATTAATTTTCTTTATATTAAAAATTGATGCATTGATATTTTTTTAATTTTTATTATGATTATAAAGGTAAAAAAAACATATGATATAAAAGAATTTAAAACATTCATCTTAAATAAAACAATGAGGATTTCCAATTCCTCAACAAGTTTTGTGATAAATACTTAGCCAGAGAAAGCATTTAAAATATCTCTGTCAGGACCCCCCCCCCCCCAAACCCCTGACCAAATGCTTAGCCAGAGAAAGCATTTAAAATATCTCTGTCAGGAACCTCCCCCCCCCCAAACTACAGAGAAAGCATTTAAAATATCTTGGTCAGGACCCCCCTCCCCCAAACCCCTGACAGAGATATTTTAAATGCTTTCTCTGGCTAAGCATTTAACACAAAGCTTGTTGAGGAATTGGCAATTCTCATTTTTTATAACTTACAAGCTTAAGAGAATAGGGTCATGTGATCTATGACTCTTATTTTAACTATTTATTCATCTTAAATGTTATAAAAAAAAACTTTGGGACTGGAAATCAATCAAGTTTTGGGGAAAATTAAAGATATAGCTTGACAGATTTCCCAGGTCAATTCTAAATATTATATATATATATTACATTTTACTGATTATATGAATATAAAATGTTATATTTTGTTGTTGTTATAAATAAATTAATTGTTATTATTTAAAAGTATCATGCTCAGCAATTCCTCATTTGACAGACAAGTATTTTATTTAAATATCTAGAATAAAATATATTTTGATGTAACATTTTCAACAAAATTAGTTTAAACATCTAATTATTATAATATATATGAAGTGGATAATGATCAGGAAATATGACTGGACCTGCATGAAAACTTGTATTTGATGAAAGCTTCAGTTTGGTCATTATCTGTGGCTATAATAAATTAGGATAAAATTATAGTATAGTCACTCCATCTTGTACACAATCACCCCCTAATCATTGATGAACAGATAATCATTCTCTAGAATAAGTTTTACTAATAAGCAAGTGACTTAGTGGTTCATTGTGATTCCATTATAATATATAATACAATATTTAACCAACATCGGCATATAAATTTGCATAAAATTTGCATTAATATTATAGTTATTAATCGAATACAAGTTGCCATGAATATGGGACTATAAACTGTCCTGAAAGTGCTTGTCGGTAAATTTTAATAGTTTCACAGACAATTAATAGCTTCATTATCTGTGCACAGAGCACATATATATACTAATTTAAATATCTAGAATATATTTTGATGTAGCATTTTTAACAAAATTAGTTTAAATGCTTAATTATTATTATAACAACAACAACAACAATAATAATAATAAAAATGTTCGGGGATTAAACTCGAAGAAAAAAATACAAGAAATCAATCACTGGATACAGCAACTCCAACCTACCATATTAGGACTCGTAGAAACGAAACTTATGAGTAAAATGGGTTTCTGCGCATGCTCTAGAGACACACTGATGCTCTCAGGTGGAACAGGAATATTTATTAGCCAAAGAAGTCCCTTTACAATGTTTAAAATAATATACATAGACGTGAATCTATTAATAACCACATTCAATAATAAAAACTTCTCAATAAATATTATTTTTGTATATATACCACCCGGGCCAACTGTAATTAACAGAATAATAACAACAATTAACTCAATCCTCTCAAACAATCCCTACCCAACTATTCTTATGGGAGATTTCAACATAAGTTATAAGAAATTTATTACGAAATGGATACACCAATTAACATTTCCACTCATGAGTGTAGAAGATTTTCTACCACCTAACTCTATATCTTTTTATAACAATAGACACAGAACTTTAATAGATCTAATGTTTTATTCCCCAATGCTGCATCATTCAATAGAAATATCACTTTCCCCAATCTCTTTTTCAGACCATGCAGCACAGATAATAACGCTAAAAATAAACACACACCGCAGTGCAATAATTAATTTGCAAAAAACGATCAGGATCCTACTACCAGACAATACTACAGAGTCACTTTTTTCAGAAATTTATATAATGATAAATAAAATAAATCAGCTTGAATTAGAACCAATAGCCAGATACATAGCTTACACTAACACGCTTTCATTTAATATAAATCATATCACACAAAAATCAATTCCTCCCTCCAGGCTAATTACATTAGCAGATGAAATATACAAAAGAATCAGTCTGTCTAAACCGGTTCAACATAATCAAACAAACATAATTAAACTCACCCAGCTCTATAAACAGACTTGCAATAAATTAAAACAATATCTAAGCATAAAAAAAAAAATTGCCTAGCACAGCCGCACACATGGACATGCGGATATATTAGGTGGGCTTTGGGGTACCCATCCATAAATAAAGTTCTCATGCACTGGAATCGGAAAATAAGATTACAGCAGGATTTAACATGATTACACTTATATATAACTATTTCAAAATAAAGCTAACTAAGCATGCACAATTCACACCCAAAGAAGATTATTTTGGAACAACAGAAGATGAGATGCCATTTAAAATCGAGGATTTTAAGGTAGTGTTAGAATCAATCCCATCCACATGTCATTCAGGACCTCCAGGCATTACACAGTTTGTACTTGCACATCTTAGCCAAATTACAAATACATACCTATGTCATTTGGCAAATCAAATATCACAAAAAATTTATAGCATACAGGGATTATACAACATATCAATGGTACCATTTATGAAAAAACAAGAACCTATTACCAAGATCACCAGCTTAAAGACCCATCTCAATGGAGCCTTTAGGAATTAAACTGCTAGAAAAAGTAATAAAGGTGAAAATTGAACCATTTATACTGACAAAAATATCACAACATCAGTATGCAAAGAAAGGTTCATCCACAGGTCAGGCAGCACTAATCTTTAAAACTATAATTAACTCAGTAATTAAGAAGAAGAAATATGCTCCAATTGCAGTACAACTAGATTTTGAAAGTGCTTTCGACTCTGTACCAATAAAAAATTTACTAAACCAACTAAAGGAAACACAAATACCACAAACAATATTATATGCAATAGCCAACCTACTTTTAAACAGAGAAGTACATATCACACTTAATGGAAGAACGTCATCATCATTCTATCCCACTCAATCAATACCACAAGGGTCACCACTGAGTACACTACTGTTCACCTTCTACATAAACCCCTTATTGGAAGAAATTGAAAAAAAAAATACAGGGAGTGTTAATACCAAATACAAAAAGATACATTCCTTGTATAGCTTATATGGATGATATCACAATATTCTTAACATCAAAAAAGCAACTACAAGCACTGCAAAGCATCATAGAAAAATATACAAAAAAATTCAAACTTAAAATCAATATCAATAAGTCAGCTGCTTGGACAATTTTTATAGGGAAAGTAAACAAACAAATTTATCAAGGAAAGCCCAGCAGTTTTCTAGGTTTTCCATTTTATCTGGGAATGAATCAAATGAGAATAACAATACAAAACAAACTCAAAGTGGATGCAGAAAGAATCACAGAATCATTATCCAGATCATATCTATCAATATATGCAAAAATATCATTATTCAATCAACTCATAATGTCAAAAATAAGCTACTATTTACCAATAATCAGTTTCACAAAACCATTTATAGCCTCAATTAATTCATTTTGTAGCAAACTACTATGGAACAGGAAAGTAGTTGCCATTTCAATAAAGCAACTTAACCAACCAACAAAATGGAATGGTCTGGGACTTCACTCAATATCAGTGTTTCAGACACAAAAAACAATAAATCTGCTAATAGCCATAGTCAAAAGATTTCCAGATATTGAACCAATATTGGAGATCACACCCACAGATTGTCCACCACCTACAAACAATTATATCTTTACGTTGCTTGAAAGCATTGAGAGCATCAAAAACAAAGTAACACTGAAAAGTCCAATAAAATATACATATTGGCAAATACATGATTTCCTAACACAAAAACAATCTGAGAATAACCAAATATCTGTATTAGGAATTGATAACAGCCAATTACTTAAAAAATTTAGGAAATGGTACCTGGAACCAACATTTTACGATTTCATAATTAAAATCAATTTGAAAGCACTACCTACAAGTGATTTTATTAGATACAGAAGATTCTATATAAATATAAATCCCTTGTGTATGCTGTGTCACAGAGATGAGAAAACACAGGACCATTTCACACATAATTGTTCAGGACTTGAAAAAGTAAGACAGATAATGGTTGGTGGATATAGGAAAAATGGAACCACATAAATGAGATTCTACAAACATTCAAAAGTAATGAAATACCCACCATAAGGGCAGCCACTTTCAGCCTATATGCATTCTGGTGTACCAGATGCACTTTTACACTGGGCAACAACATGAGAAGGCACCCTAACACCTATAGGAACATATTGCAAAAAATAAAAGAAAGAGACAACATTATTGCACCACCTGATATCTTTGCAGCAACGTGATCTCTTTTTTAAATTCAGGCCACTTTATAATAAAGGATATAATAAAAAAGGACAAAGGCAAACATAAAATTCAGTGTTGCAAGAACATGAAAAAATTACTGAAACCATGATCATTGATTTATATTGTACATAAACTTGGACAATAAATATTTCATAAAGTGTGAAAAAATCAAAAACATTGTGAAAGCCACTATCTAAGTTCTAAAAAGTCAATTTTTAAGTGCAAAGAGACTCTAATCAAATATACAGACTGTAATGTAATAACTGTGTAAACCTATGTATAACACTATGTATAATCAACAACCAATGTAACCACTTGTTTTTTTTTTGAATAAAGTTACCTTTAAATAATAATAATAATAATAATAATAATAATAATAATAATAATAATAATAATAATAATAATAATAATAATAATAATAATAATAATAATAATAATAATAATAATAATAATAATAATAATAATAATAATAATAATAATAATAATAATAATAATAATAATAATAATAATAATAATAATAATAATAATAATAATAATAATAATAATAATAATAATAATAATAATAATAATAATAATAATAATAATAATAATAATAATAATAATAATAATAATAATAATAATAATAATAATAATAATAATAATAATAATAATAATAAATGTGGACTGGATGATGATCAGGAAATATGATTGGACTTGCATGAAGACTTATACTTGATGCAAGCTTCAGTTTTGTTATTATCTGTGATAATAAAATAGGATAAAATTTTATAGTATAGTCACTCCACCTTGTACACAGACACCAACTTGTCATTGATGAACAGATAATCATTCCCTAGAATAATTTTTAATAATGAATTCTATTATAATATATAATATAATATTTAACAGACGTTAAACAATTATAAATGGAAAACTCCACATACTAAAATATTTCCATATGAACATCTGTTAAATACTATGGTATAATAATTTATCTGTCAATGAAGGGTTTTAGAAAATCAAAATGTTTTGTGATACTTTGTTATTTTACACCTACATACAATGTAATGGAATTGCAAGACAACATGGCCAATTGTTATTATTATGAACATTACTTTAGAGGAATGACTGAAGCTTACATCAATCTCAAGTCTTTTTGAAAACCCAGTCATATTTGTTGATTATCATCCACCCCACATATATATTATTATTCTATAATTAGGTGGTTAACTAATTTTGTCAAAAATATTAAATCAAAATATATTTTATTCTAGATGTTTAAATAAAATACTTGTCTGACAGATGAGAAAATAATGAGAAATGATATTTTTACATAATAACAATTAATTTGTTTACTACAACATGAAATATATATATAATTTAACATCTTTTATATTTAAATAATCAATAAAATGAGATATATATGGCAAACAGAAAAAAATAATAATATGAATCTGAGAAATCAATTAAACATATATCTATAATTTTCCCCAAACTTGATTAAATTCCTGTTCCAAGATTAATATAATATTATTAGTAACAAAACTTATAATATTTAAAATGAATGTTTCCTATTTTTATATATCATATGACTTTAAATATAGAATTAAGAAAAATATCAACTAGTTAATTTTTTATTCAAGAAGAAAATGAAACTTTTGCAAATATTTATCATAAAGTTATTTAAAATAATTTTACCAAATTGTTCTTTGGTTTTATTTGTCTGTTGAGATCAACATATATGTAATGCTTTTTTTTTCACATTTATGACATTAACTCTCCACTTAATATTGAGATCTCTGGCCATTATTTATGTATTATCATGGATTCACATAAATGGATGTATAAATTATAAAACTTTAAAATTTTCTGAAACACAAATTTCTTTTAATCATATCTTATATTAAAGAAAACCAAATAAATGCTTAAAATCCTCTTCTTTGATACATTATTCTTGTAATCCACGATTGGCTTTTTCTTTGACTTTATTATTTTATATAATTATTGAATTTTTTTTTTTTAGTGTCACAAACAATCTGACAATGGTAGAGATAACTAGGTGTTTATTTCCAACATTTGTCCATCCCATAGTGCCACAAAAAAGATGGGAACAGCACCCCAACAGGATTTTTACCACTTCAGCTTCACCTATTTATATATAAAAGTAGGTTGAAGTAAAGAAGGATTCTCTCTTTTCTTCATAGCGTAAGCTTGTGTTTTTAAGACCTATAGAGGTCCCTACCTTCGTATTTTTCAGACGCTTATTTCTAAGGTTACAGCCTTAGTAAATTATTACCCATCATGATAAATAAATATAAATAGAAGAGGATACAAATTATTTTCATAGCTGCTAATTTGTGTGCAAACAAATAGCTATAACTGACTAAAACACTTTTTTTTTGTCTAGCAACAGTCAAAATTACCATAGCAAACATCATATAATAGAATACTCTCCCATTCTCTAAAAATAAGTTGTATTCACTTTTTTAATACTTAATATTTTTGCAAACAATTAATTTTATCTTCAAAACAAATTTAAAAGTAACAAAGAAACAAAACTTTTCATTTCTTATACATTTATTTTCTTTTTTTAATGCATTAACACATTATGATTTTAATCTTTAAAAAGTTTTAAAACAGATAAATCCTTTTATTTATTTTTTGAGGTTACATAAATGACCCTCAACAGAGAGGTTAAAATATAAACTATAATTCTTTGTCCCTATATTAGATGAAGAGCAGCAATCAAAAGAGAACCCATTTGATTACATTAGTACTGACACTTTTATTCTCTCTCTCTCTCTGCTTTGAACAGTTAATCTTGATTGACTATTGTATTACCAAAAGCGTTCTAATTAAATAATTATAAATGGAAAGTTTCATATATTAAAACAGTTCTATCTAAACATCTGTTAAATACTATATTTACTTGATTTACCAATGAAGGGGTTTATTACAAAAAGTAAGAAAATTGAAAAGTTTTGTGTTACTTTGGTTTTTTTTTACACTTATATATATAAACTATAGTGCTTTGTTTCTACAGTAGACTAAGAACAGTGATCAAAAGAGAATCCATTTTGATTGCATTACTATTGACAGTTTTACTTTCTTTGTCTTGGCCATTAACCTTGATTACCTATTATCCTACCAGAAGCTTTCAACTTAAATAATTATGAATGAAATATTCCATATATATGACTGTATTATCCTTATTTAAACCACTAAACACCACATGACCACTATTTCTTATGCTTGCTCATAGCTGTTATTAAAACAGGCAAAACTACTGGATGGAGAGTTTTGCCTGTTTTTATTCCCATTCCCATGCTATGATTGAGCTATATCATTTAACTTTCTTCATTCCTCTAAATCATAGTTTATATAATGTTATCATTATAATATATATGAACAAGTAAATGAAAACTTTTTAAAATTAATCTTCACAGTGCCAATTTCCAAAAAGCTAGCAATGTCAACTGAGAACAAACTCAATTTTTATACTACATCAATATTTTACCAAACTAAACAGATAGTTTGTCAGTTGTGTCACTTTGTGCACCCATTCCATAATGGCAGCAGTGCTACCTAAATATTACAAAAATATTTAACCCATTTTAAGAGGGTAAATTTATACATCATAAAACACATTATATTTGTTTTGATTTTTATTATATTTTTGCAAATAAATATTAAACAATCGCAAGCCTTATTGTATAAACTTTATGTTAGAATATCTATTATAAATGATTGAAATAATTGCATTTGTATAAAAAATATGTATGAATAAATAATGAAAATTATTTTTATTCTAGAGATTGGAATGGAAAGCGCTTGTGTTATATATATATATGCGTGTCTTAATACAAAAGTATTTTATTTTATCAAGAAATATTTTCTATAAAATAGAAAGTTAATTTTGAAAAAATAAAATGAGCATTAACAATATGTGTGCATATATATATACCTTCTCTTAAGCTATGAATTAAAAGCACTCTAAATGTTGAACAAAGAATCAAGAATAAAATATATACATTGAGCTATGTTTAATTTAATGTGTGTGTGTATATATGAACACACAAATAATAATTTAAGTTTATGCCATAAGTTCTCATTGTGATGAGAGCGAACAATATTTTAAGGGTGTGATAGAGAATTAGAAAATAACTGAAAAATAAAAATACTGTGTATAAATTTGAAAGAAATCATAGACTTACAAAACTGTCGAAAAAGAAAAAAATATATTATGAATTAATTTTATAACATATAAAGTCAAAATAGATATAGAAGCAACTTAATAAAAGTACACCAAGTTGGATATTTTAACAAACAAATATGTATCTTAAGATTATAAAGTGCTTATAAAATTCAACAAAAATGTGATCATTCTTTAGTGATATGCAAGTTATATTAATGAAACGGAAAAACAAAAGCTACTAATAAAGACAGTATTAACAGTTAATACTGTATTTCTAATCTTTAAGAATGTTACTCTGAATTTAAATTAGAACTTACAAATCATTTTAAAGTATTAAAAGCTTTGAAAGTAATTCAGATCAGAATAATATCTATAAAAGATAACTGATCATCTATTAAGAACTGCTACATAAATAGCAGATACAAGAAAAGCAGCAATTCACCAATAAATTATTTAAGTAAGACAAGGCAATGTATGAAGAGTAAAGTAATTTAAAAAAAAAAAAAAACTTATAAAAAACGGAATATTTGAAATTCTGTAAATTGATACAAAAAGAGTTATTGATCTTATAAGGAAATATAAGTCTGAAATGATAATATATATATAATCCAACATTTTAGTATTGTTAAAAAAGTTGTTTTTGCAATAAATGTGGCACTATTACTAAAAAAAAGATAGCACTTAAAAATATATGAAAGAACTCTATAAAAAAAACTTTATAATAATAAATAGCAAGCAAACAAAATAGCCCCTACAATTATGAAATCACATTTTTAAATTCCAAGTATTTCAAATGAAAAGATGAGACAAGCACTTACATCTATTAAGATTGGAATTGCTCTAAGACATGATGCAGTTATAAATGTTTTAAAACAAATAGGTGAAAAAAGATAGAGAAATTATTAACAAAAGATAATATCTAAATTATAATAATGGTATTGATAAAAGATCTAGTAGCCTTCTATCAGTAGATTTTTTACTATAATCTTTATAACTTGTCTACAGGGAATTTTGGATTTAAATCAACCCAAAGAATATGCAGAGCTTATCGAACAATGTATATTATTTAAGTATTAAAAGAAGTTGTAAAAAAAATTAACAAGTATGAGGTTCTATTTTGTGCTGGATTTTCAGTTTATTAAATGGTATTTAAATCTATATACATTTTAGTGGTGTTTTTTGAACACCTAGAGATGTATACCTACAATATTGTTAAATTAAAAATGCAACAGCAATGATTAGATTACTAATAGCACTAAAGTGATTGACATTAATAAGGTTGTTCAACAAGATGATACTATCTCTTTGAAAGTTTTTACAGCAATGTTTTTTGGATATTAAAAAGCTAAGGAATTAAAATTTAAGAAGATAAATTATCTTAATTTTACAGATGATGTTATTTTTGCAAAATAATGTCTTAAAGATTCAAAACTATTACAAGAGATATTAGATGAAAACTAGAAAGTATGGCTAAAAATGAATATGAATTCACAAGATTAATATATAGTGCAATTATCATATTCCATATTTAATCAGATGGATTAGATTTGTAAACTTTAATAGCACAAATTTAAGATAATCTTACTGATCAGATTTATATGTTTTAAATGGTAAAATATTGTGAATGAGATTATTATGTAGTTTAAAGAAACATTTAATGATTTCTTGTTTCAAAATTGGCAGGGCTTACTAAATTAATTTCACAAATAGAGTGAAAGTATAAAACAGCATTTAAATAACACATTACAAGGCAAAACTTCTTCAGCTTTTTTCTACTAATAAATAGCAAAGAATAAGGCAATCTACTCCAGGCTATTCAAATTCTGAAAAAGTTTATGATTCCTAATAATGAATATTATTAAAATACTTTCATTAAGTGATTTGTGTCAAAGTTGTGAGAGCAGCAAGCTTGACACATCAATTAAACTGTAGTGATTTACTATCTATCTATATACTGAACATTGATAAAGATATGTATAAGAGATTGTGGTCTGGACAAGCAGATGAGTGCTAGTTCAACACAAAATGTGCATCTTGGGAATCATAGATATTTTTGGTCACATGTTTATGATTACATCTTTCTACAAGATATTAAAAATGGGTAGAAAACAGTCTCTACCTTGCATAGAGCATTTTAGTGAAGATTACTCTACAGAAATATTATTCATTATTGGATAATCTCTAGTCTAATGAATGATTAATAAAAATTATTAGTTTATAATACCACTTTGCTGTTTTCTGCTGGCTAAGACTAGACAAATATTTATTCAATGAACAATAAACGTATGTTTAGATGGATTGCCAATGAATAAACTATTTGAAAGAACAGTACTAAAGTTGATTAGTTGTATAAATAACATTTGTTATTATTTCTATTTATTAACCTGAGGGATATGTCATAATAGCAAATTAGTCAAAGCATTTACATTATTTAGAATTTTCTTACATACTATTTGTGTATTAAGTGAGACAATTTTGCAGACATATTAACGTTCATGTATTTAACCAATTTCATTTTTTAAAAATTACTTTAATCCTGTTCTTTTATAATCTTTTTATCATAATTTTTAATAGGTAAGAAAAAAATAATATTAAATTTAATAATTTGTTTGTCATTCCTAGATTTTTTTTCTTTAAATAGTTTTATTTTTTGTTTTTATGAAAAGTTTCATTCAACTAAAAATATCTACAAAAATCTGAAAATAATTACATAGAAGAATACTTTTTAATTTAATAAATGCATTTTTTATTTATCAAATTTTCTGTTAACTATTAGATTGTTATTGAAAAACATTTTATACTTCAAATACTAAACATTAAAAAATTACATAAAGTAACATAGTGTAATTATCTTAGCTATAAACAACTAAGAAAATAGAGTACTTATATATTATCCTTCCCACCAAGCTTGGCAGCCTTTTTTTTTACTTATAGTTTTACGAGCCTACAGGGTATTGATCTATGTTTTTCCCCCAATTTTATTTTACAAAATATGTGTTGGTTAAGTATAAAAAAATTAATAAATCAATTACAAATTCTATTCAGAGAGTTTATTTAAACCTTTTTTTATTTATAGTATGTAAATTGCTCCAAACATTGTCATAATTTGTTTAAATTCAGTGTTTTTCATATACTTTATTAATTTTATATTAATAAAGTAATAATTAAATGACTTTATTGCTTGAAGAGTTCAGAAGATGTTTTTGAGTACTAGAAATACCAGAAGTGGGATTGAGCCGAGGACTTTACATTCCAAAGTATGATATACTATCACTGCACTAAACCATGTAGGGCAGTTTACTAATCATTTATTACATTGTCAAATGTTATCTAATAAAATGATATTTGATATTGCACTATTGATGTAAGCTGGAGGTTTAACACTCTTAAGATAATACAGCTGTTCAATTTGTGTTTGCGCTTGTGAAACTAGTAAGAAACTCATTCTAGGAAGCTAATGAAAGGTGAGAATCATATTGGAAAAGATGTTTGATAGTATTTTCACAGAGTTTATATAATCCATTATCATTTTCTGTGATCATGTTATCAAAAATAAAATTACATTTTTCTGTTCACATACTCTTCAGGATTAAAGTAAGCACAAAAATTAGATGATCAATAGATGAAAGATTTTCTTATCTAAAAGAGATAAATTATGCTAAACATTGACTATACAATACAGAAAAAATAATCAGTTATTTTTTTGGTGGTACATATAGAAATTAATGAAAATAGTGAATAGTTTCTTTAGATTATTATTTCCTATTTTATAAATTATACATTTAGTTAAACAAAATCAATTTTGAAATGACATAAAAACTAATATTATTCTGACAAAAAAGTATTAATTAATAATACCTATACTAAATATATATATGGAGACTTTGTTAGTGTTCTTAATTTTATTTAAGGAATAAGATGAATTGATAAGTAATGCTAGTTCCAGATATTTGATTTATTGTAATGTATTTTATTTAACTTATATTACTTGATTATTATACAGATCTCTGTAAGATATTGCAAGATCATCATCAAATAAAAGAATAATTAGGAAATGGTAATCATATCAGAAGTACTCAATATAATGTTATTCTGGTGACCTCAATTTAATTTAGTTTGTTCATATTAAGATAAACTAAATTAAGGACTCCAGAATAAACAAGCTCTGGAAAAGTTTGTTACCACCATCTTTAAAATTTTATTAATTTTATATATATTAATATGGTTAGTGTTATATCTCAACTTAAAATAAAAGAATAACCAGGAAAAGGTAATCATATCAGAAATCTCAATATAATGTTATTCTGGTGACTTCAATTTAGTTTGTTCATATGTATTAGAGAGCTTAAGATAAACCAAATTAAGATCTCCAAATTTTACATACATTAACATGGTTAGTGTTATATCTCAAATTACCTTCAGCCAATGGACTAGTCCAGTTTCCATCTTATCTCAATCAGATTTAGCAGTCACTGCCACAGACCAACAGATATATGAATAAATAACATATATTCAATATAAGAAATAGGCCAATGGGCAAGGATGCTCAGTGTATCTGATTGTTTTTATTATGGAAAGAAATATGGCTATAGATAGTGAGTCCATTTAGGAGTAAAAAGAGACAACAATAATTTACTGTCAGACCTGAGCAGCAGTGTGCATATTTTTTCACTATATGATTAATACAGTAAGCAAGCTCACATTAGAGCTGGAAATTGCTAGAACCTAAATCAGACATGAGGCAAACTATCACAGAACAGGTATAAGTGCCACCATACCTACATATGAAACAAACTATTATAGTACAGCTGAGAGTTTGAGATAAACATAGGTTATCTGAAGTCCCTTACCTTAAGGCAACTAGACATACATTATCAATGGAATCAGGTAAGAGTATAACAGTTGTATATATTTTAGTACATATTTGTATATTTGTTTTAATTAATAAATATTTTATTATATTTTTATTAGTCGATGTTTATTGTAATCACATATAAACATAACAGCTTGGTGCAATTGACAGGATCGTATCTTATTTTTAAATCTTTGTCATTAAGTACTAAAAATTGATAGTTGACATTAATAGCCCATCAATAAAAAATTAAAGAATTAAATGCAAGTAGTTATTCGTTAACTATAAAGACAGGATTTTCCCTCCATGGGTTGTTTAAATCTGTGTTATTAATTACAAAAAAAAAAAAAGACAGTTGCCATTATTAGTGCATCAATAGAAATTTTACAAAAAAAGACAAGTTAACTATAAAGACGAGTCAAAAAATTTTTTTTTCCTTTTATGGCAGAAAAAAAATCAAAATGGCTATAATTGACAAATTGACCATCTTACATGGATCAAGTGCTTGATTTATCTACCAGATTACTAATCAGGAAATTAAAATTTTGCTACTTGGAAGCCAAACATATTGACTATCATAAAATTTAATATGAAAGCTTTGCCAATGAATCATTTTTTGGTAAATTATAGAAATTTCTCTAAAATAGAACCACTATGTAGCTTATGTAAAGTAGAAGATGAAACTATTGGACATATTTTTACTGCTTGCCCATTTTTGAGTCCTGCTAGACAAAATATTATAACCAGAGTACTGCCAGCTAACAAGAACATTCTAAGAATCAAGGATGCTATAACGAGTGGTGTTTTTGCTGTGATTAAAATGGGAATGTTTTTGCTTTATGCCATGTGGTTAACTAGAAATTATTTTGTTTTTAAGCAAGGAAGTAAGGAACCGTGGGGGATAAGTAAAAAAATTATTTGAAGGACTATGTTCAGGGACCACTTGTTATTGCTGGAAAAGCTCTTCGGGGACATTTGTGGGCAACTTAGGCCACTGAATGAAGAGCCTATCCTCAGGCATTCTAATTAAATATTAATTCAAGGTTAAAAAATAAATGGTCCAGTTAGATGACAAAGGATCACTGCCAATCAAAATATGGACTGCATAATGATCACTGGCTAAGTCACTAAATGAAGAGTCAGTTGTTCTGATATAAAACTAGTTATATAATAATTATAGACTAAGTTTGAACGATAAGCTTCTTGCTCTTATCATGAAATTAATTTGTCATAATAATAACCAATGTATCAAATGGGTATATTTTCTAATTTGGAAAATTATTTACTAATGATTGTTATAATAAGTGTAACAAATCTAAATAAATGTATACCAACAGTATTTATATTGTAATTGTACATGTATTTTCCTTAATAAAAAAAAAAAACTGACTAAAATTAGTCACATTTGTGTCTATATGTAAATCTCAAGCATGTGAGATATTACTTATAGTATTATACAAACAGCACTGATATTTTTATTGAACTTGATTTTGATAAAGCATTATCTCTACTGTCAAAATTTTTCTCCCATAATCCTTAACAATAATGCAGATATTACTTTCTCTGTAAACAAGTGGAGAGGGAAAAAGTATGAGATTTTGTCAATAAACTCAGAAAGCTAACTCCGAATTATGACTTTAATGGCTTCTTAAATGAATCTCTAAGAAATTGTTTTATTTGTGAAATAAAAGACCACAATCTGAGAATCAAGTTACTGATGGTTTCTGATATCACACTTGATTCAGCTTTTTCTCAAATGACTCTTTTGAGTCAACAATGTGCCAACTAAGTCCATTGAATAAAATAGTATTAAATTTGTTAATTAGAAAATAGGATCAAACAAATACCCAGTTGACAGTAGAAAAAAACTGTCCAAATAAATCGGCAAAAACAAACAAAAACTTTATTATAGATGTAACAAAGCAAAACATGTAACAACTGGATGTCCACATCAGGATTCAGTATGTAGATTTTATGTGTTGATCACATAGAAACTGCTTGTTTTAAAAAGAAAAAAAAACACAAGATGCACTGAAAAGAATGGAAAAGTTCATTGCAAAAAGCTGGAAGGGCAATATAAAATCAAATAAAATTAATGTATGTACAAATAACATGAGAAGCATTGATTCAGCTTTCAAATGAAAAATTATTAATGATACACCAGTAATAATGAAACTGGATACCAGATCTGCAATTTCTGTGTAAAAAAAAATGTGGGCTATCATTAATAGAAAAAATAAATATCTGCTGCTAGCATTAAAACAATTATTGATTATTAAGGCAATCAAATACCACTTGAGTTAAACAAGAGTTAAAATTATTATGTCTAATAAAACAATTCATCTGCCTCTTGTTTTGTCTGTTGTTAATCATAACATTTATTATGCCACAATTGGTTCAATCACCTGAACTTTACCATGACTAAAGTGAACCAATTCACAAGAGGTAATTAATAATAAACTGGATTTGAGTCCTATGATAATTCACAAAAATAAAAGTGCTAAAATGTGGGTGGGTGCTAAAGTCCTGTGCTCTATGTTCAACAGAATCAACAAATGGTCTGCAATAGTTGTAATTAAATTAAAAGGATAATAATAAGTGGTGTTTCAAACAGCTGAGAGACATCCACAAGCAAAGAAAACAGCTAAGGTTAAACTATAAATCACCAACAACAATGAAGATTCACCAGTCAACAATGATGAGTCTACAAAATTGAAAGTCACCAGATCAATAGATGAAAATGCTGCTCCTGCTGATGAATCACTGAATCTGATGAATCTAAAAAGTGATGAAGATATCCACCAAAGTACCTGGATGATTATCTTCTTCAGGGCTAACTTTAGCCAGGAGAAGGAATATTATAACTAATCCAGATGCCCTCTTATCTTGATCAGATGGAGCATTCATCACCATAGACCAATAGATGTTTGGATAGATAACATATATCCAATAGAATAAACAGGCCAATAAGTGATGATGATCAGTGTATGTGATTGTTTTCATTGTGGAATTGGATCTGACTATAAATAGTCAGTCTAGTTGGAGATGAAAGGAGACAACAATTTATTATCGGACCTGTATGGCAGAGCTCATATTGCCTCGTACCTACACATGAAACAAGCTGCCAAGATACAGCTGGAAGTGTGAGATAAATTTAGAAAGATACCTGAAGTTCCTTACATTAATAATTGCATGGCAACTAGATGCTACACCTGGCCAACAGTATCAAGCGAATGTATAATAATTGTATATATATATTATAAATACGTATTTGTATATTTGTTTTAATTAATAAATATTTAATCTAATTTTACTAGTCTGTGTTTATTATAATTACACATAAACACAACAGTAAGTAAATAAAATATATTTCAATCATTTTTTTCTATTTAAAATAATAATAATAATGAAGGAATTTAAAAATGTACTCCATCTATAGCTCAGTCTCAGGGCAGGGAATCTTTTTCTGCCAAAGGCCATTTGGATATTTATAATCTTATTCGCGGGTCACACAAAATTATCGTCTTAAAAATTAGCTTATATATACTTGATCAAAAATTTAATTAGTTTATTTATGATAAAATAAAGTAGAATTATTATAAAAGTTAGAGAGAGAAAGATGTAATTGAGAAAATAAATATTTAATTTTACTTAACTCTTAATTTAGTATTTGCATATATATTAGCACAGCACTATGTGTGTATTTAAATAGAAGTTTATACACGTCTACTTTATATACATGTATGTTTGTGAAGATGTCTAGGGCTCGGATTAAGAACTTCTGAGAGTCTGACATGGTCTATGAGTAGAGGTTCCCCACCCTCGTTATAAAACGATTTATTCAGCAATTACGAGCAATTGAGCATAGCAACATGATAATAGATATCTCGAGATAAACAGTCGTATTGAATTAGGTAGAGGAAAATAAAAAAAAAAAAATCTTAGTATGGCGACAAATTGAATTTAAATTCTACTCAAGCTATTTACTTAGTGAAAAAAAAACATCACATGAAATGAATGTGTAATAATATTTATTTTTTTCATAATAAAGATCATTATTGCAATAGAAAAACCAAACTACCAATAGTTTTTAATCCAATAATGGATTAAAAAACTGAATTGTACCATATTTACACATATTGTATATGCAACAATTTATTAAATAATCTAATTAGAATTATCAGGCATTGACTTTTTTCTAAACTTTCGTTATAGAAACTATATATAAATAATAAATTTTAATTTTCTATAAATAAAAAAACTATAAAAACTCAACAAAATTAATTTGAATCCGATTGATCCAATTATATTTTATAAATGCTACGGCTTTTTATTTTTCTTTAATTGAATTATTGATGAGTTGTTTTTTTTTTTTAAAAAAGTACTTATTAATCAAACATTCGATATAAAGTAAATCGAAACTAAAGATAAATATTTTATCAGATCAAAACAATTTATACAAGAGTCGAAAGTTCAGTTTCGATTACATATTTTTATCAACTTGCATTTATAATTACATATCAGTTGTTTTTTTAATTATTGTATTATTTATTTATTTTTTTAAATTAAAAAATACTATTAGATAATTTATCACTTTACAATATAAATTAATAATATTAATAGTATAGGTGCTTCATATTTACTATATGCATATTTTCAAAGGTTGAATAAAATAGTGGAACAGATGTTAAAAATAATGTTATAGTTTTCATAACTTGTAATACAGAAATAAAAATATATACCAATAAAAAAATCGAATTCTAACAAGATGGTAAAGAATATTTGGCAGGAAGTTAACATCTTGTTTTTTTAAGTCTAAAAAAAATGTCAGATCTGTCTGAGTCTAAAGGAAATCAAATTCTAGGTATCTAATCAAATGGAATATTCAATGTCCAAAATTGCTAAACGGTTCACTATTTCCAGATAAGTATTCTCAAGAGCAAAGTCTTCAATCATTAAATGTGGAAAAATAAAACTTTCTGAAATTAAATGCTTACTAAGAAGAATCAAATCACTGGAAAGAAATCACATATCTGAATATTTTGGTGTCTTAAAACAATCTTTTGTGAGCTTCATAAACAAAACAACCAAAGCCATTGTTATTATATGAATGCTATGATGCGGAAATAATGCTATTGTAAGCATAAGAATGAAACAAAAAATGACATAAGTTTTCCAATCACTGGAAAGATTTATATTTGCCATTTGCAAAAGATAATCTAACAATCTGAATGGCTTTTGTCAAATAGGAAATATGATGATAAAATTGTCATATTTGAGCAATCACATTATAATATTTCTTAGACTAATACTATTTTACATTATTATAACACAGATGCTTACAATTTAAACATTTTAGGGCATCAGATTCATTATGATGCAGATACTGTTTCCAGATATAAAATAATATTAGAATTCATACAGACCATGAAGTCAAAACTGGTTTAAAGAGTATAAATATAATATATATCTTCTATGATCATCTTAACTATCTGTTTTAATATTATTAAACTTCCATAATCTGTTCTTGAACATTACACGAAAGAACAAAGTCTTTTGTTAATATTGCCTTCAAACTTGAATTTTTCTGCCTGAGAAATGGTTGGATATTTTTGTATTCAGTATCCAAAGATTATATAATTCTATTCCATATAAAATACAAACAGTTTTAGATATTAATAATGACCCCAAACTATATTTATACTTATAAAAACAATCACAAAAGTTCCTATTAAATCTTTGTTGAATTTCTGTATGAGAATTGACTCCAATATTTATTTATTTTCACATTATTATGATCCACCTATTTTTTAATTTTATTACATCATTTCAAAATATATTTTTAACAAGGCTAATATATTTTATTAACCAATTTAAAAAAAAGATAAGGAAACTATGACTCAATGCTCATAGAATTACTATTCCCTCCACATTAGTCTTGAATATTAAATCATGTTACAAATAGAAATTTTATTCAAATGACCCATCTAAATAATGTGAAACTTCTACTTACTAATTTACTAGTTAAATGCCTATTTACTACACATAATTGAATGGGTAGCTATTAAGTACATGGAGAAAAAAAAATATTGTGCATGTTTTTATCCTGAAATATTTTAAGATTTTTTAGGTTTTAACTCAGATCAAATGGCATGTAAGACCATTATACCACAATGTCTTTAGTTTTGAGTAATTTTCTTTTTACACATGCTTGGCTCACCTTCATTTATGTTTTTTTTTTAATTTTTACTTTAGTTATATATCACCATGAAATATATATCTATTTTAAAAACAGATTATACATTTAAGCTTTGATTGGTATCATGTAATTTTTATTTATAAACTATATAGTTATTTTCAATTTGTAGTTTATTATCGAAGTAATGATAGGAGTTTGGTATGAAAGTTTATAAAAGTGATAATGTTTTATGTAAAGAGAATGCCTTGATAACAGACTGTAGATTCTATAATTTATTTAAGCTTTGATTGTTATCCTAGATATTGCCAATTTATGAAATATTTGTACAATGTTTATAAATAGATGACAGCAATTTTGCTGGATTTTAAATAATGAAAGTCCTAAAAATATCATAAAATCTGATGTTGAAATCAAAAATATGCAGAACTGGATGCTGATCCTTGAAAAAAAATCTCATAATTGAAATTGAGTGAGAATGATGTGATTTGTAATAGTTTGAACACATAAAAAAAATTAAAATTTCTAATAAAAAAAAAAAACTACACCTTTTATTAAAATGGGAGGAGGGAGGAATGAGTTGATGTACAACCGTTTTAGATTCAGCTAATATCTAATTGGTAAACTTTGAATTTATCTGAAGGGAAGCCATTTTGCACCACATCAAAAAACTTATAGTAACTTTTTCATAATTGCAAAAGAAAATTTTAAATTATTTCTCTAACTGAAAATTTTTTGATTTAATTCCAATCTTTTAGTTTCATATTACCGATTATAACCATAAAAACTTAAACAACAAATTAAAATTTTTTTAAATCTTTATTTCCTTTAAATCAGGTGTTGACCCATTTATCATACAATTTATTTTGATCTTTTTTTAATATTCTACATGCTAAAGATAAATATTCAATGCTTTCTGTTTATTTCCACATAAAATCCATTTACAGTCTAGATTCTTATTCTACTTTTGTATTATTATTCTATTATAGAAATCTCCCGTTCTGCACTAAATAACAATAAGTTTCCTTTACTAATATCATATAACCTTATATATATAATTCTTAACTAACTTCATTTTTTAATTAATATTCATTTTTTATAACTTTACTTTTTCTCTAATTAACATATTTTTTTCTTTTTCACTATCTCTCATAATTATGTATCTTAAATATATTCTCTAATTACTTTCCTAATAAAAATATATGCAAATGAATTTTCTATATATTAATTTTGCTTATTATAAAACATTCTTCTCCAACATGTTTATTGCTTCTCCCTATAATCCAACTGAAAACTATTTTTACTTATCCTATTTCTATTTTAATTTGCTTTCAGCATCCTTCATTAGAAAAGCTGTCACTTAATTTGCTGTGTACAATTAACCATCTAATGTATTTCTAACTACAAAACTTAATACTCAATGCACTTTAACTATTTTTAAAAATCTGTTTAAAATTTTTTGAAAAATACACAGTCAAATGTTAAAGCAGATATCACCATTTCTAACCCAAATTATTTTAATACCTTATGTTCATTAAATCAGAAGATTTTTATCAATATGGCTCTATTTTTTGTTTTTTGTCTCAGCTTTAATTTTCAGCTGTGTATAATCCATTTTCTCAATTAATAAAGTATATAAATATTTATATTTTTCTACTTCATGAAGATAAATATCTTTCATTTTCTATTACTCAGCTTTATTATCATTTAATACTAATTTCTTAGACTTTTTTCATTGAATTTAAATTTCATATTTCTTTCTATCCATGCATACTTATCTAATAATAAATCTATTTCATTGACACTATTTGCAAAAAATACCATATTATAATACTTACTTTTTATTCTACCCCAGAGCCATCTATTGTAAGCTTAAGTATTCAGTGTACATTAAAAGATAAGGTTATTATAGTCATAGTTTATACTAACTTCTTATTCATGATATTCCTAAGTGAGGAATTTTGATTGATGCTAGTGACAATGCATTTATGCATCTAGCATCCATAAAATCACATGAGTAAGACATATGTTTTATGCATATTTTAATTCTGTTGATTTTTAAATTACTATATATATATACTAGATAAGTTCTATTGATTTTTTTGTTAGAAAAACTGCATGAGTGGAAAATTTTGGTTCAATAAAAATATGATTATTTAAAAAATATATAAATTAATATTACTACTATTGTTGATTGTAGATAATAAAGTTGATAATATTTTTTGTTATGAAACTCTTACAAACTTTTTTTTTCCAAAAAACTAAAGCTGACAATTATTGAGTGACTATTAAAAACATATTTAGTTTGGGATGATCTGTTTTAATGTTAGTCAGTCTGCAACAAAAAAATTCAAGGATAGTATTTGAAAAAAGAAATCAATCAATTTTGTGTGTAAGGATATGAATTATGAGAATAACTGTCTGTGCCTGCAGACCAAGATGTGGATAATCAATTCAAAACAATTGTAAAATCTACTAAATTTAAAATTACAAACCAAGAACTTTTCAGAAAATTTTAAAATTTATTTTGTTAATTCTGAGAATAAACATTGATTAACATCTATATGCGCTAATTATAGAAGAATATAGAATCCATCTGAAAATAATTGGAAAAAATGAAAATTTATAATTATACAGGAAAAAAATATGGATTCATTTAAGTCTTTCATGTCTATAAATTCTTAAGTATTATTCAATACAATGATAGATTAGAAGATTCAGAAATGAAGATTCTAGAATTATTCTAGATTAAGTTCCAATTTTAAAAAAATGGCTGAGATTAATCGAATTGAGCTGTTAAATGCTCAATTTATTTTTTATTCTACTTTGCAAATACCATGTTGTAATTTTATAAATATTCATTTATTGTCTAGAACTATTAGATGTGATATTTTTTACATCTTATTTCATGTATATTCTGTGGTCATTTCTTACTTTTATAATTATGTAAATTTTATATATTAAAATTATTATGATAAATTGGTAATTTATTTTTTATAATTTTTATTATTAGATTGCATTTTATATATCAAACTAATTAAATTTAAGCAATCTTTTCATATTCAATAGTTTTAAATAGTGTAAAGAATGTGAAGCACAATCCTCAATAAAAGTCTCTTAAGAAGAAGTAGAATAATTAAAATCTAGAGACCCAAACATGATAAATAACATCATATGAAATTCAAATAACAATTTTATAATTGAAATACACAAACTATTATAACTGTGAAAGTGCACTTAGTAGACAATGAGTTACAAAAAAAAAGATTATAAAAATTCTTAATTATGTAGACGTATTAAGATATAACAGGATTTTAATACTAGGGATTATGAACTTTAAATTAGTAATAATTATTGAGATATAATTTGCTCTGTTGAAATAATTGATTATTTATCTAAAGGTATAGTCATTTCAGATGGTGATTGGAAGTAATGTAGAATATTATAGAAGATTAGAAAATGATGATTATTTACTTATATATATACAAATATTAAACATTAAATCACCCCACATGGTCAAGAAATCCAGTACAGCCCTTTGTGAACTAATATATAAATACATTAGAGTTCGTATTTCAAAATAGCCAGTTCAAAATGATTTATATATTAATTCACAGGGGGCAGTACTGGATTTCTTAACCATGTGGGTTGATTTAATGTTTAATATTTGTATATTTATTTCAGTTAGCATTATGCACTGGGGTTATTTTATATATATATCAAATGAAAATAAGAAAATAGGATTAAAGAAGGATGCTAAAAAGACTAAAGTATTGTTCATTAGATTTTCTCAGAAGAAAAAAATAAAGATTAATAATCACAAATTAGAATGAGTTAACTATTAGTACCTTGATTATATTATTAATACATATGAAAAATAATGAATAAAATTAATCATAAAATTAAACTTGGATAGATTGCTTTTGATAGAAATAATTTAATGTTAAAGAGAAATATGTCTACGAGTTTGAAAAAGAAGATATTTAATAATGTGTTTCACCAGTTTTTATTTATAGATTTGAGACTTGGACACTTAACATAAGGCAATTAAAGATATTGGTTCACTCAGTAAAGTATGGAAAAATGTATGTTAGAAAAAACAAGAAGAGATAGAACATGAAATCCATGGAGAAAATCAAGCAGGTATCACTAATATCATTGGAAGAAGAATTAAGAGACTGAAATGGAGCTGGAGCAGACATGTTGCTAAAAGAGATGATAATAAATAGGAAGTTGTAGACTGAATTCCAAGTGATTGTAAAAGAGAAAGTAACCATATGTGAGAAGGATGGATGAAATAAGACAGTCTGCTGATGTGTTGTGGATAAGCTACGGAGCAGAGAAACTGGATTAAATTTGGAGAGACCTTCATTTTATAGTGGATTCATATTGAAATTGAAGATAATGATATATCTATATTAGTAATAATTTTAATAAGCCTGTAAATAAATTGTGGCTATTAAATATGTTGTGCAAATTTTATTCATGGAAAAGCTGTCCACAACGTCCATACCATAATAATAATAATTCACAAGTCAGATCCTATAGAATAATTTTAACAAATGTTATAAAGAATACCCTCTTTTTTATATCAATATTAATTTATTAATTACATAAAAAATTATTTAACTATGGTAAATAATTAATAATTGACTTTTAAAAAGGATAAAATTTTATATTATATTTACAATTGGGATAGGCGGGTATTATAAAAAAATCTATATTGTTTGAATTGAATTTCAGCTAACATTTTGCACTCTTGTCATTTGTTTTTCACAAATCTCATTGTCAGTAGGTTTTCCAAATACAGACATGATACCATTGTTTTGTCTTTTTAAAAAATATCAGATATTTCGTGATTCAAATGGCATATAGTATATCAAGTGAGTCATGCCTAGACAATGGATCATTTAGGTTGTTAACCAATGACTACCTGAGTAAAGGAATTATATGAAATCATTGCTTCACTTTCTATTTCTCTTTGAACAGTTAAAGCAGGCAAAACTCACTATATATATTGTTAAAGCTTTGCAAGTCAAGTCTGGATACCAAAAAATTATGACTTTTTTGTCTCTTGAAAAAAAAAATCAGATCTTTATTTAACTACTAAGAATGAATAATTTATTAACTTATGTTCATTTACTTATTTTTTCCAACTTCAGAAATTAAAAAAAAAAAAAAATTCTTTTTTTTATTCATCTAATTTTGTGGTTTCCAAGTATAGATTGAACAATTTAATAAAAATACAATTTTTTGTAAACTCAGATAATCTTTGCTAATAATTAAAAAAGAAATTGAATATAAATGCCACTTGAATGATACAATAATAATTTAAAACACTATTTTCTAGTTTATTTTTTGGATGACATTATATTTGAAATGTTGGATTTTTTTCATTATTATGATTATATGGAATCATAAATTCAAACAAAATAATGAAGAACAAAAAAAATCATGCTGCATTGATGACCTGCAACTATTTATATATAAACTAATTCCTTTATATACTTGAGACTGTGGCATGGATACTAAAATTTATATATTATAGCAAACTGTATATAATAAACAATTTACCACAGACAGTTACATAATACAAATATTTTCAATATATATATATAATGAATAGAATTGAGGAGATAATATTCATTAAATAGAGATAAACTTTATCTTTTGATGTTTCTAAGAAATTATCGATTACTACTAATTAACATTTCTAAGTGAGTTTTTACTCATAAACCTATAATAGACCTTTTGCTGGGAGTCTTTGAAGTGGCCTTCAGAGATTCCCAACAAAAGGGATTTTATAGGTTTATGAGTAAAAACCTGTTTAAAAATGTTAATTAGTAGTAATCAATAATTTCGTAGACTCATCAAAAGATAAAGTTTATCTCTATTTAATAGATATTATCTCCTCATTTCTATTCATTATTATAATAACAATCCATATAAATATTTAGTTCAATATATATATAAACAATTTAATATTATATACTATTTAAATAAAATTAAAAAAAATAAATTCAGTAAATATTTATAAATTGATGAGCCAAGTTGCAGTGAGTTGCCTAATTTTTCTACTTAAGTGTGATGATTCAAATTTTTAAAAGTCTTTTTAATATTTAAATTTGAATTATGAAAATTTGTTATATTGGATACAGAATTTTTTTAAAGCTCATTACTAGATTTTTTAGTAGAACTACAATTCGCAAGGGAGCACAAGTTTATCTAATTATTATTTTTATATTGTATTAACATTTCAGAAATCAAAAGAAAAAAAAAATCATTGAATAAATTGACCTGAAGTACATTTTTAAACAATAAATTTGATTTACTGTTTTAATTACAAATATAGGGGATTTGAACTCAGACTTTCTAGCAACCACCAACTACCCACACGATCTCATACAACTGATATATATGAACACACACATGTAGAAAATATAAATAATCACCAATACATGTATTTCATGCTAAACCAGCATTCATCAGTTGGTTCAGATTATCATCTCCCACACATATATATATAATCAGTGCTCAGTTTATATTAAGATAGCAAATCCTCACACTTTAATGGACACACCTCAATCTACTCCAATCTCAACTTTTCAGCTATCCATATTATTGAAAATCTGATGATGGAAAGCCCAAATCCCATGCTAATTCCACTAAGAAATATTTTTTCTACTGTTATAAAAAATGGGGGGGGGGGGCATATATAGTATTTAAAAAAATTATATTATTAGCAATAAAATAAATTGTATTGAATACAGAAATTAGTTATATATATAATCAAAACTATTTATAGTAAAATCCATGTTCATTTACATTTTAACAGATTATGAAAGCTTTGGAAAAAAAAAAACAGATGTTTATAATGAAAGGTAAAAAGCCAATCCAGTGGCTATTTATTGAATAACAAATTAAAATTTAGGGGGAAAACAATTCGTTTTAAAATTTTTCTATTTTCTTTTTAATTTTTTTGTTTGTGAATAACTGAAACTACAGATAAAAAAATCACAAATATAGGAGACTTATATTTTCAAACTTTTTATCTTTAGTTTATGATTGCTAATGAAGAAGTTTTTAAATGTTTTCCAAACTTGTCTATTTCGCGACAGTGTGAATTTTTAGCTGAACTAAAAATTATTTATATAACCCCCAAATGCATTTCTTACTGCAAAGATATTTCTCAAAATTTTATAATTATAATAGTTATTATTGATTTATCATTTTTATTCCAAAAATGATATCTAAAAATAACTCTTTAGTGTCTGAAGAACAAAGGAAAAAGATAGCCGATTTAAAAGACTTGAGATCAAATGAATTTAAATACTTGAATTTTTTTTTTTTTTTTAAGAAAGTACTAAAATATCTAAATCATATCTTTAATAATACATATGAAAAGCAACAACAACATATATATACAACAATATATCTTTTAAAATAATTATTTTAAAAGATGTATTGTTGCATATGAAGAAGCAAAATTAAGGAAGAGGAAGAAGGAAGTGTTTATAGAAATGTATAAACATATATATATCACTTTCTTTTTTTATATTATCTTTTGACAATAAAACTTTTTAAAATGTGTTGTTTTTTATTGATTTTATTTTTTGAATTGTAATTCTAAACATTGATACTAGCTATTCATAAACTTTCTATTGTATAAATTATAATAAAAGATTGGAACTTATGAATTAAGGCCTTAAAGCCCTCTCTAGTAAGTTTATTATAAACTATGAAATTGCATATTTTATAATAGCCCATTTCTAATCTGCAAAATATGATATTAAAATTTACAGACCCATTTTTAAAACAATGCCATTTAACAATTGCCCCAAACCTTTAAATATAAATGATCGTGAATCAGAATTAGCTAGAACTTCATTTTATATAAAGAATTTTGATAAACTTCACTTTAACTTGACAATATAATTAATCAAAAGCATATACATTCTGTCTAAGTAATGTATAAATATCATAGTAAATGCTGGCTGCTTTATTTTATTATAATTATTGGATAAAAATCAGTCATTGGTATGTATATACTGTATATAAAAAACAATAGAAACTAATGTGGATGTAATTTTAAATTTGAATGTATAATTTTCTAAAAAAAAAGCAATACTAACTCAGGGAAGAGGGTGTAATGCATAATTATATATACACATATAAAACAATACAAAATAATAAAAATATAGTTTTAAAATTTGTTTCATAATTTTATTTAAAAAAAAGTAATATAGACTATAAGAAACAAACAGTTTTCATTTTATAAACTTAATACAAGTGCTGTCTAAAATACAATCTTAACTTGAAAATAATATATATGCCCAGATTGTTATAACTATATTATTTTGTTTGTATAGCAAAAATAATATAGTTTAATAATGGCATCTTTCATTAAAAAATAAAAACGTATAGAGTATACATATAAAAATATGTATATAAATTGAATATTCTAGCCATAATTTGTCAAAATTGATAAATATTTAGGGTATATGAGCACAGACTTTCACACGACCTACCACTCTTCCCACTATCTCACAACACTGATACACTTGAACACATATATGTTGAAAAGATAAATAATCACTAATATATATATTTCATGTTAAACCAGAAATCATCAGCTGGTCCAGATTACCACCTCTATACATATATGCTATAAGTGCTCAGATATATATTAAGATAGCCAATCCTCACACTTTAATGGACAGGCTTCAACGTAATCTGGACCAACTGATGATTGCTGGCTTAGCATGAAATACGAATATTGGTGATTATTTATCTTTTCAACATATATGTGTTCAAGTGTAACAGTGTTGTGAGATAGTGGGAAGAGTGGTGGGTCGTGTGAAAGTCTGTGCTTATATACCCTATATATTACATATATAAACACAGGTATATAATAAGCCTGTGTGTTCAGTTATTACATAGTAGAGATGTCTGCCCATCCCTTGTATTAAATGGATTATGTTCTGTGTATGAGGGGTCAGATTGATCTTGGGTCAACATGGGTGTGACAAGAATCTTGGCCTCAGGATGGCCTTTGAGCATTCCATCATCAGATTTTCAATTGGATGGATGGTTGAAGAGTTGGAGTGTGGAGTAGATTGAAGCCTGTCCATTAAAGTGTGAGGATTGGCTATCTTAATATATATCTGAGTACTTGTAGCATATATGTGTAGAGATGATAATCTGGACCAACTGATGATTGCTGGTTTAGCATGAAATACGTATATTAGCGATTATTTATCTTTTCAACATATATGTGTTCAAATGTATCAGTGATGTGAGATAGTGGGAAGAGTGGTGGGTCGTGTGAAAGTCTGTGCTCATATACCCTATATATTACATATATAAACACAGGTATATAATAAGCCTGTGTGTTCAGTTATCAAAATTGATAAAATAAAAATAAAATAATTCCTAAATTTCTTTAATCTCATTACTGACCAACTATTTCAAGCTTAATCACATGAAAATGAAATATTGCACATTGCTTATTTTATAATGAAAAACTTTGTGGGTACAATTTGCATGGACATTCTACATAGCAGATTCAAATACTGCATACTAGATGGAGTCACCAATGCTATACTGAAAATGTTAATCGATAAGTATAAAAATTTAAACCAAGAGTTCCCAAATTTTTTTCAGCTGCAGACTTTTATCAAAAACTTTTAAAACCGTCAATCCCCTACTCATTTACTTTACTTACTCAAATTAATAAATTTGTACAATACTCGATATTAAATATTTTACTAGATATGAAACTTTTCATTTTAATCACTTGTAATTAATGATTGAAAAAAGATAAAAGGACTACAAAATGTGGCATTATCTTGTGCAACATTTAATATCGAAACTTGCACTAACGAAAATTAAAGCAAAAATATAAGAGCAGAGTTTTTTTTTTAAATTTTTGCCATTTATGAAATAAATATGTAAATTCAAAATTAGTACAAATATTGAAATCACTTTATTAAACATAAAAATGAAGTGAAAAAATCAACATATTCAGATAGAATTAAACATCAATAAAATTACAATGAAAGATTTTAATCAGAATTATAAAAAATAAATTAGCTTGGAAAACTGAATTTAATGAGATGTGTGCACCTAGTGATCTGTCAACAATTTATCTATGTCCAGTTTTAAATTAGTGAGCTGCATTATCAAATCTCCACATTCAGTGGTATGTGATCAATGTCTGCTCTGAAGCAGGTTTAAAACTACACTGAAGCCTCTCTCTACCAGATATGATGATGGAAATGGCAGCAAATACTTTTTTACAATAGTACATAGAGCCAGGTACAAAAATGGAATATCTTGTTGCAGTCAAAATTTCTTGCAAAATTATATGTGTTTTTGCACTAGTACTGTATGGATTTATTATCCAGTCTAGTATTTCCAATAATAGAATATCTTCAAATCTATGTACAGCAAGATGTTTTTTTCTTGGATTGTGCCAATATTAAATAAGTTGAGGAACTGGAAAAGCTCAAATCTTGCAAAATTTTGCTTAAAAAACATTAATCTGGCAACGAAAGCTGATATGACTAACTTTGCTTTGATGAGATTCAAATTGTCTTCTTGCAGTTGCAAATTAACATAAGTCAGTTAAATAAGAAATAATGTGTTTTACTCTTAGGTAATTTTTCTTTCAAACTGGAAGTCTTATCTTCCAAAAACTCTAATACAGATTGAAAAAGGGCAAAAAAATCCCACCAAACATAAAACTTTTGAAAGTCAGCAGACTTCAGTATAGAAAACCAATTGGCAGAAATCTTCATTGTTTTCCTCTCATAATCAAGTTAACCGTCTAGTGTTCAAAGTATTACTTTGAATTTTGTTCATAGCTGTTGTATCAAACAAGCGATTGGTGGAATTTGTCACTAAGGTTCTTGGCTACTAAATATTGCCCATGGATTATGCAGTGAATTGCAAGCACTTCAGGTATGTATTGTTTCAAGTAACTTATAAAACTACAATAATGACCAACCATAGCTGGTGCTCCATCTGTCATGACAGATATTATATTTTTCATGGAATCATTTTTCCCCTGAAAAATAGCTCCATAAATTAAAAATTGATTCACTTCTTGTGTCAGTTTCTAAAGTTCTAGCAAAAACAGCTCTTCATGCACTTCCTGATCTTAAATAAAGTGAACATACACCAGCAATAAAGCTTCATTACTGGGTAATATCAACTCTTCCAATTGGAAGAAAAAACATTTTTTGAAAATGATTACGCAAACAGTTTTCCACACCATGACTCATTTTGTTCATACATCCTTGATCAGTGTTATTGCTCAAAGAAATTCTTTTCATAATATTTTGGGCAGATTTGTGGAGTACAGTGTTCAATACTTCCATGAGGGCCAGCAGAATCAGTTTCTTCCCTATGGTGTGTGACTCACCAGACTTCATGATGAGTAGGGATAAGTTGTATGATGTCCTTAATTTATAACCATTTTGCTTCCATGATGAAACAAACATATTATCTATCATAGTTTTCTTCAGAATTTTATCTTTAAGTGATTGAAAGTATGATAAATCTTTTTTTGTCAGGGTAAATTATGTTCAAGTGATCTGCTAGTTTTGATGGGTTCATAGCATTATTGCTAAAGACTTTTTTGCATATGAGGCACATTGGTAAATTCTTGTCTGATAATGAAGAGACAAATCCTAGTTTCAAATAAACCAAGCTGTATTGTCTGCATTTCCTTTTTGATTCAATTATATTATTATCATAAGAAATGAAAAGTTTTATTAATAAACAATTTTGACTGTCCCTGTGATAAAAAAAAACAATAAAATATGTACTTACTTGAATAGAAGATTTTTATTCAAAATCGAATAAAATAACTGGGTCCTCTGATTTTTTTTCATAGTACTGCTCTTCAGTAAATAATTATATTCAAAGTTCAAATCACAAATAAGTATGTCAAATCAAATGAACCAATTTACAGTGTTTTATGAAAGCATGACCATAGAAGACTGATAGATTCTGCTAATATCGAATATCATCTCGATCCACCGTGAACAAGTGCGGACATGCAATGGATTTTCATGTCTGCACTTGCTTTAATACATTTGATAAGACAATGCACAGACATGTTTGCGCTACATGTATTTTTATGCATTTTTATGCATGACTCTTTTAATGACATATTTTACCTTTTCATTCGCAAGATTGGTATGTAATGTGTTTTTATCAAAAAAGTGTCTTTTTGAATTATTTTACTTCTAAATTATTCATTTATTGGAATCATAGATATTTTAAAGTAACAAATAAATAGTAGTAGTGAGAGGGTCTATTTTTGGTTGTTATTAATCCCCAATTTTTTTTATTGAATCTATCAAGCCATACAAAGTACAAATCAATCCCAGGGGTCAATATCAACCACTTTGGGAATGCTTGATTTAAACAATTTTCATCATCTAGTAGAATTTTCCATAAAAAAACTCAAACAAACAATTTTCACTATTTATAATTTTTGAAACCATTTTCAATATAAAGTGAAATAGACAATTTTTATTCAAAAGAAACAATTTCAACTGTTGGATGATAGAAAATAGTGGGTATCATATTTTTCCAAATTATTCAAACAAACAATTTTTGCTTTTAATTATTATTTTTGAAATAATTTATTTTCAAAGTAAACTAATGAAAATGGCAAATCATTTTAAAATTTAAGGCACCATTTTATATGAAATATATGAAGACAAATGTTCATTTTATATATATTAAAAGGGCAAATAAAACAAACACCACATTTTCAAATTATATTATGACAGAAAGTTATATGTATGCCTTTGAGGAATGCTACAATAAAGGTTTTGAAGGTTTTGATTGTCTATCATAGTATTTTCCAATAGATGCGATTCAAATGAGATCCTTTATTCAATGATCTAAACACAACAATTCTATATCTACATAATATCCTGAAACTGAATTTTGTGAAAATATGAAATCCAATGTTATTGTTTCATAGCTGTAAATGTCAAATTCAAATCGTTGTGAAAATTGTTTGTTTTGGAATATAAACTGTTACTGGTGGTGGAGACTGAAAACAAATCATTTTCTGTCATCCAAATAATAGTTCAAATGGTTTGTTTCAAATATAAATTAGCAATTTTAATTCATATCAAAATTGTTTACTTTGAAAATGAATTATTTCAAAAATAATAATTAAAAACAAACATTGTTTGTTTGAATAATTTGGAAAAATATGTTACCCACTATTTTCTTTCATTTAACAGTTGAAATTGATTATTTTGAATAGAAATTGTCAATTTCACTTCATATTGAAAATGTTTCAAAAATTATAAGTAGTGAAAATTGTTTGCTTGACTTTTTTTTTAATGAAAAATTCTAGTAGATGATGAAAATTGTTTGTTTAAATTTTTTATACTTATTGATTAACATTTTCAGTATAGCACTGGTGGCTCTGTCTGGTATGTAATATTTGAATCGGTTATGTAGAATGTCCATGCAAATAGTACCCACAAAGTTTTTCATTATAAAATAAGCAATATGCAATCATGTAATTAAGCTTGAAATAGTTGCTCAATAATAAGATTAAAGAAACTTAAAAATTATTTTATTTTTATTTCATCAATTTTAACAAATTATGGCTAGAATATTCAATTTATATACATATTTTGATATGTATGCTCTATACATTTTTATTTTTTAATGAAAGATGCCATTATTAAATTATATTATTTTTGCTATGCAATCAAAATAATACAGTTATAACAATCTGGGCATCTTTTTTTTTATTGTCAAGTTAAGATTGTATTTTGGACATCATTTGAATTAAGTTTATAAAATGGAAGCTGTTTGTTTCTTATAGTCTTCATGAGAGTGATAAAAATTATTTATATTAATAAGAAAAAGTAATTGGATGCAAAACATTGCAGCTTAGATACTCTATCATAATATTATATCTTTGGATATCAGAATAAATTATAAGTTGTTTTTTTTTTGTTAAATTTTTATTGATCAATACAAAAATTCAACAAGTGAAAAAACTTAAAAGTGATGAATTAATTATTATAAGCATTTGCTTGCAGACAGTTGTGGGTTTGCTTCCAGGCTGATGTTTTGATATATGGGGGGGGGGGGGAAGCACAAAGAAAAACATACATTCAATGATTGTGGTTATTTTAGATCTTTTTTTTTATGCACTGAAAATAATTCATATGAAAGTAAAAAAAAAAAAAATTCTATTAAATCAATCAATAGCACTGTATTATAAAATGACAATATTTCAAACAAATATCTAAGCATTGAAATAATGACTTTTAAAGACATGTCCATTTTATTTACTGATTTAAATTTGGACAAAGTAAAATGAAATTAAAACAGTTTTATGTAATTTAAAAGTGAAAATAGCACCACAGAAATGTAATCAGCGCATACATGCCTTAAGAATTCATTAATTGAAAAAGTCAAACTGATTAATAAAATCTTCTAGCATAAAGATGTGGTATTGATTTTATTTATTGAAGTTGGTGGTAATCACATCTCAAAAATATATTCTCAGATTAAGCCTAATCCGTTTGGTTTTTTTTATAGACATTACATTTTGAAGTTCTTGTGGATACATAATAATAAATAAAGATTTGTGAAACTGAAGAAACATTATTGTCTTTGTCATCTATTGATTATATCTCTTGTTTTATGCTGTAATCTGTATTAAGTTCTATCTTAAATTCTCTAACAATTCTTCATAAAAAGAAAAATATTTTATTTTTTTATCTTTTTTTTACTATTTTGTCTTGCCTTCTTTTAATTGTCTTTATTTTCATTTTTTTTAATGCTTTATTATTAATATTTATATTAAATAGCAATGATATAGGTTGACATTAGCAATTATTGATACCAGTTTTGGCAATATCAAAACTGTTTTTCAATACTTGCAAAAGCAAACACAAGCTATGAGGTTTGTTTTATATACAAAATTATTGATAATTTTTATCATTTTAAGAATTTGTGCTGAATTTATTCACATGTAGCAAAGTATTTCTTTTATTATGGCAAGATAATTAATATTTTATAAAATAAGAACTTTCTTATGTTAGTTACATAGTTTGAATAATTTTTACTATTATCTATTAGAGAAAATGAGTCAGCACCTTTTGAGAGGATACGATTAGAGTATGAATAGAAAGTGGTGTGATCTATCATACAAATGATTAGCTTGAATAAGCTGTGATATTTATAATATTTTATTTTATAGATATTTGTTTTTATTTTCAAACTTTCTATAATAGAGATTTATCCAGAAAAAGATTGAACCATTGCTCAAAATCAAGAATATACTTAAATATTTTATTTCAATTTTGTTTTCTTTTTCTTTTTTACTTTATTTCATTGTATATATATAAATTTAATATATACTTATATATTTGAAAGACTAGCTTATTTATTATTAATAATAATATGTATTTTAAATCTTGTTATTTCAACTAGACATTAAGATAAAAAAATCATTTTTAATCTCTTGTTAATCTATTTGTATTTAAGTGAATATGGAAACCAATAATATAATAAAGAATTTTTTATTACCTAATTATCCATATACTTCAGTTTTGAAAGTTTAAAAAAATCTTTTAATATTTATTTTTTCTAGATAAGAAATTAATAAACATGTTTAAATTTTAAATTTTGCAGTAATTGACCGAGATTAAATTTGACACCACACTACACCAAATGAACACACACCCAAAACTATAAGCTAAAATAGTAGTAAAAGAGAATAAAACTTTTTTTTTTTAAAAGTTACAAAAAATATTAAAGATGTAAATAGCAAGTATTAGAAATCATCTGTGAAAATATAATCTAAAAAAACATTGCGTTAGAAGAATGGTCTAAATTACATGAAATTTTGATGCTAAAATTCAATAAAGCAAAAAACATTTTTATAACTGATACTACATTCACTGAAATTAGTCACATGATCTTTCGTAAGATAAAATAGTGGGCAGGCTTTTATAAAAATGATATATTCATAGGCTGGAGAAAATTCAGTGAGCTAGACCAATAATATAACTTAAAAATTATCATGATAAAGATTCCTTAATATGTCACTAAATTCTATTGTTTGATTTTGAAATCTTTAAAATAGCAGTTTTCTATAGTAAATTTCAATTTGACCAGACCAATGATGATCATCTGCTTATTTTGATTTCAGCATTGCTAATAAACTAATATTGTAGAAAAACAGAATAAAACAATTATTTGTAATATTTAGCTTAGTTTAGATAAAACTTATGCTTATTAATAGTTTTAATCTTAAAAATAATTAATTAAGGCACCAAAAGCTTTTTTTTGTCCAAGTCTTTCCATAAACCTTATTTATGCTTTTATTCAATCCTAATACCAAATATAAAGTGACAACTGTTGGTTGTATCAACTAACTTAATCTTCTAAAGTAATTCTTAGTTCATGGCATTTACATTTGCTATTTAAATTTTTTTATGATCATTGTTAACACACACACACACACATATATATATATACTTAATGTAGAATTTGGGATAATTTTTACTGTAACAACAACCCTTGCAGTAGCTGAAAATTAAAATTAAACAACTTTACTGGATGTAATTCCCATTAATATTTTTGTACTTATATATATATATTACTGATCAATAAATTGTAATTGTAATTTTCTAGACTTTATTTCATCAAAATCACTAGTTGCTATAAAGATATTGATTGCAAGTGATTGCACAACCTTTTCCAATAATCATAGAAAATATTAATTTAAACTAATAAAATGTCACCTGACTCCATCATATGACTTTAGCTTACTCATTCCAAATTTGTTTACATTGAAACATTTATGCTTTTTAGTATGGACTAATGGTTTGAAAGTATAACAGAGAAGTAAATGACAAGTGCTGGAAGGAAAATGCATTGGATCTTAAAAGTCTTTGGTCTAAGATTCAAAGCTTCACACTGATGAAATTTGTAAGCTTGAAACTAGTTCAGGGATATTGGAAATGACAGTACATGATAGTGATTTAATAGGTACTATCATTTTGCATCTATTATTATTTACTAAAGCGTACAGTGAATGGCCATAGAGTTGATAAAAAAAATTATGTAAACTAATCATGTGATGGAGTCAATTAACATTTTATTGGGTTATATCAAATCCTGGCACAGGATGGAGTTGCCCATAATTATTAAAAAAATAAGAGCACCATAATATACAGAAACTAAACTGGTTTCAGATCTATGAAATTATGAAAACAAGTTCATTTATATTGAAAACATTTATATGTTTTTTTTAGTTTGGGATGATAATTTGATAGTTTAACAGAGAGGTAAATGATAAATGATAGAAGTCCAGGTGCATTAGTTCTAGATTTAAAGCTTCTCACTGATGAAGATCATAAGCTTGAAACTAGTCTTGAGATATTGGATAGATAGCACAGGATAGGGATTTAATAAACTTTATCATCTGGCATCTATTATTACTTACTAAAATTTATAGTGATTGGCATAGAGATAGTGAAAATATAGCGTGCCTTTAATGAATATTATTCTGTCTAGAGAAATCTTTCATGTATTTCAAAATAAAACAAACAGAAGTCTTCAGTAAGTTTAAAATAAATAAAATTTTATAAAATAGTTCCAAATCTAATTTTTAGTAGCAAAACCTAAAATAAAACATTTTTTAATGCAAGCATTTAAGCAAATAACGAAATTTTTTTTATTTAACTACAAATTAAATTTTTCCGATTAATAATGTTGGCGAAGTAGAAGTAAGATTTATCTGATTTAAATAATAATTTCAGGATTAGATTAAACTTATTTAAATTTAATTAAAGCTTATAAATTTTTTTATATACTTTACTTTTTTTCCTAACTTTTTTTGGCTTCCTTTATTTTTGTTTTTCTTTCTTTCGAGAGTTAGAATGGCGATGCTCACTTTTGAGTACGGATAATGAAGATCACGAGAGAAAAGAATTTATATATCAAACAATGTCAAAAACAAGTAGTTGAAAATATTTAAATTTAAAATAAACTTTTTTTTAAAGCGTTTAAAAGACACTTGTACTTTAATCAATTAATTTGCAAAGTTGTTAAACTTTTAGATGCAAGAGCATAGACAGTGGAACAGAAAAAAAAAAGAGAGATTTGGTATAGAATTAATAAAAAATATTACTGTTACATATATTATTGTAGTGATGATCTCAAAAGCCTTGTGATATATCAGTGAAACATCCGCTTCCCTTAACAAAAATCTGGGATTTGGGTGACATAAATTTGGTATTTTTTTTCAGGTTCTAAATAGATTTTCCCCACAGGTATTCAGTCTTTAGTCACACAAAATTAGTTTCTAACTGGTAATGTCTTTTTCTTTACAGCTCTTCTTTGGAGTACGTTGTAGAGACTACATAAAACCATTTTACTTTATCTTATTCAAAATTATTAAATTTATTCCCATCCAAAAATCAATTTAAAATTTTTTTTCTTTCTAAAATTTAAATTAAATATCTTGAAAAAGTTTTAAGATTTCTAAAATAAATAAATGGAATTAAAAACAAAACAAAACACTTACCTCGACAATAACAAGATAAAGGTAAAAGAAGTATGAAATACAATAATCCTGATCCCGGAGACGCCATTGTCACAAAGTTCAGTTCACCTTGGAGGTGAAAAACAATTTCTATCTATATGAGAATAATTTATAACTTTCAAAACAAAACTTGTTCCGTATATTACTTACTGTCCGCTATTATATATATTTTACACTTTGGGACTGAGATCAACAAGAAAATAAACCATCACAAATACCGAGAGTAGAGAACTACTCCTGACAATTTAATTTTTTTAAAAAACGAATAATATAAGAAATTTATTACTTATTAACTAAATGTCTAAAGTTCATCCAATAACGTTATTAATTTTTGAATTTTGATAATTTTTCTGAATTTGATTGGCTCTACTACCCCCGCTTTTTCCTTATCATAATTATGTTACTTATCATTTCTATAACTGTGATGATATACTTGTATGGTATTTTAAAATTTTATTTAAAAACATATTTAACGAAATTTGATAAAAGATAAATATTTTTAATGTTTGAAATTTTTTATAATGTGTTTTTTTTTTGTTTGTTTAAAAAAAATTATATCCATCTCTTTCTATATAAGGAAAAATAGAGAGAGACAGGCAGGTAAATATTTATAATTTATATTTTATTAATACACGCGCACGCACATGTATAATATATTATTAATGTGTACATTTGAGTATTAAATTTAAAAGTTAAATGTTTTTGTATATTTGGATAAATACATTTTAATTAACTAAAAATACCTAAAATTATACGAACAAAACATGATCCTTGTCAAACGTTAGTGGTCTAGTGGTTAGCATAGCTGCCTTTCAAGCTGCTGGCCCGGGTTCGCTTCCCAGTCAACGCATTTGACATAAAAAACATGATCATTAATGAAAATAAAGGCAATAATTAAAAAATTAATACAACATAGAACACAAAGTGGAGATCTAATATGTAAAGTGGAGATCTAATATGTATTTTTGTCCACTCATTCAATTTCGCTTTTTGGTAAATAGTCCAATTTGCGGATAAAGTTAATGCTAGGAATTTTCAATCTTATCAAACAGGCAATACAGTAGTACCACCCTGTGCCAACTAGAGTACTCAATGGATGCCAGAAGTTTTGTGCATAAAATCCCCATCTAGTGCCTACTCATCCAATATCCCCAGACTGGTTTAAAACAGTTATGTGCTAGCATAAGAGATGGTGATCATGTGATGTTTAGTAGGATAACACCAATCCTGCCTAATAGGATAGGGTGGCTATTGTTGTTAAAGAGCCAAAGACACCAAAATGTATGGGTGCTGAACTGAGTTCAGACCCATACGACTATATAAGCTATTGAGCTTAGATTGAAAATATTATTGTGCTTTCAATTTCATTCTCATGGTTATTGTAGTTAAGTAGAGATAAAAGGTGGTTGCTGGAGGATTGCATTAGATCTAGGTGCAGTGCTCTCAGATACAAAGCTCCTCACTGACAAAGACCACAAGCCAGAAACTAGTTTGGAGATATTGGATGAGTAGGCACTAGATGGGGGATTTTATGCACAAGCTTTTTGGTATCCATTGATTACTCTGGTTGGCACAGGATGGTACTACTGTGTAGAGAGTTTTGCCTGTTTAAAGTTATGTGCTAGCATAAGAGATGGTAATCATGTGATGTTTAGTGATTTAATCTTCAATCTTCTTAAGAAAAACAAGTAACTTCTTGTAAACGAATATGAATAATAAGAATAGAAAAAATATATAGAACTTTTACATAAATATATAGGATATAAGATTATCAATGACAGTAGAAAAGCAAATAGTCAAAAATTTCAATTTTTGTTCAATAAAGCATTGGTTTTTTTAAAAAAAAAAGAAAACGACTTCAAAGAATATAATTTTGGAAAATTGTTTAGTATATGCCTAGAAATTATTGTTATAATGCAATAATATTGATAGTTATCCCTAGATAACATATGAAATTTCTACTGACTGTTGCCTTTGACAGAATAGCCTTCTTAGCTGCAGCATTGTCTGAAGGTTCCAGGTTTGCTTCTCTTGCTAGTTATGTCATTGACCAGACTAAAAACACTTGCAGAAGACAAAAAATACTATTCAAAATGTTCGAACTCAGACTTTCACATGACCCACCACTCTCAGTGCCATCTCATATTGCTGACCCACCTGATCACACACATGTTGAAAAGATAAATAATCACCAATATACATATTTCATGCTAAACCAGCAATCATCAGTTGGTCTAGATTACTATCCTCACACACATATATCAGCTTTATATTAAGATAGCCAATATTTATAGTTTAATGGACAGGCTTCAAACTATTCTAACTCACAACTATTTAGCCTTCCATTTCATCGAAAATCTGATGATGGAACATTCAAAGCCCTTGATAGTGCCAAGGTTGTCATCCTACTTATGTTGACATAATAGTCATTTTGATCCCTCATGTACAGGAGAATTAATTTATATAAATAGTGTGTAAAAGGTCTGCCCATCCCTCACATATGTATATATAAATGGATTATTCTCCTGTACATGAGGGGTCAGAATGACTAATATGTCAACGTTGGTAGGATGACAACCTTGACACTATCAAGGGCTTTGAATGTTCCATCGTCAGATTTTCAATGAAATGGAAGGCTAAAGAGTTGTGAGTTGGAATAGTGTGAAGCCTGTCTATTAAAGTATAAATATTGGCTATCTTAATATAAAGCTGAGTACTTATTATATATATATGTGTGAGGATAGTAATCTAGACCAACTGATGATTGCTGATTTAGCATGAAATATGTATATTGGTGATTATTTATCTTTTCAACATGTGTGTTATCAGATAGGTCAGCAATTTGAGATGGCACTGAGAGTGGTGGGTCATGTGAAAGTCTGAGTTCAAACCCCGCATATATTACATATATAAATGCAGGTTTAAGCCTGTACACTGTATTATTCAAAATGTTGTATTATATAGTAATATGTATAGGTTGATGCATTAATAAATTATTATTCTGATATAGAAGATTTTTTTATATAAACATATTGAATGCTCTTGATTAAAACAAATATTTTTAAATTGTTATGAGAAATTTTAATGCCAGAATTAGAAAACTATTGAAAGATAAAAATACTATAGATAAATTTGAATATGGAAAAAATGATTGAAGATTTAAATGCTGTAGATAAATGTGGGTATACAGACAGAAATAAAAGTGGTCATAGACTCATAAAATTTGTAGAGAGAAAAATATGTTTATTATAAATCCCTTTTTTTTCTAAAAAAAATTACAAACCATAAGTGTACATGAAAATATTTAAATGAAAGTATAATAGAATTGTATTATAATTTGATTAGAGAAAATAAGGATTTAAAAAGTAATGTGCCTAATAATGATCATTGATTAACGGCAATATATGATGTGTTAATATAAAAACTAAAAAGACAAAATCATTTAAAAAGGATTATATTAGTAGATGATATCCCTTTCAAATAAATTCAATTAGAATTAAAAAATCTTAGTTCAGTTATGAATGAGATAAATAAGAAAATAATCGATACTCCTTTAAAGACTACTATACAAATAGGCAATACAAAAAAACAAACAAACAGCTATTCAATAACAAATTTTTGATTGAGACAAAGAAATACATAAAAAAGAAAAGATGAAATGAGACTATGTTAAACATGATTTATTTACAAATACCAAATATCTGAAATTGTACAAAATGGTACAAAAAAAATTAATAATGAAAAGAAATATGACTGTAACGCACAAGAAAAGTTATAGGAGAATCAAAAATAAAGCACAATTTCTAATGTTAGAAGAAAATTCATTTCATAAATAGGGAGAAAACATAGCATTATCATTAGAAATCAGAATATCATCATAAAATATCCACAAGATTTTACAAAAAAAATCTTTATTATAATAAAGAATAATGAAGCAAAATGAACATAATTAAAGCAATATCTTTTAAATACCAAGTATTTTTACTGAAGATATGATGATTACAATTAGATCCATGAAGAAAAGGAAAGTTCCAGAAAGTTGTGGAAATGTTAAAAATTTAAAAGAAGCAGATAAAGGAATAAAGAAATTATAGAAAATTTGTTAGCAAAGTTATGTACAGATGTTCAAATAATAAAGACATATTATGATTAGGGAAATGCATTAATTAGATTAATAGTTTAAAAAATGTAAACAGAAGTATTAAAATTAAGGATCTGGCAGTTTTTTTTTTATCAGTTCTGTATAAAATACTCAATAAGATCATGACTATGTAGTGAACCGTTTTTTGCTTAAACCAATTCCCATCTCTCCCCCAAAAACAGATTTAAAAATAATTATGACACAGTAAATTACATGTAAGTATTATGGAAAGTTACTGAAAAAGAATAATAGATATATTAGTTATTTGAATTGGATTTTTAGAGTATGAAAAGGCATTTGATTACATAAGTATTTTTGAAATGATTAAAGATTTAGATCATTGAAATATTACACAGGATAGTCAAATTTTGAAGAATATTTTTCAAAATACAACAACAGTGATTAAATTGCATTCTTATTACAGTTTTTCATGAAGTACTATATTAAAGAAAATAAAAATAATTAGAAATTGAGTATTCTAAATTTTACAGATAATATTTTTGTTTTGCAAATAATATATCAGAGCTTAACTATTAGATAAAAAACAAAAATGTGGGAATACAAATGAATATTAAAGAAATGGTGACTTTTCAAAAAATGAGAAATAGATTATGATATTTATAAATTAAAAGAAATTTATTTTGATCCAATTATTAATATAAATAAAAAAATAATGAATGTAATAAAATTAAACTTAGAATGCTTTTGGCAAAAATAACTTAATCGTAAAAGAAAAGATGGCAACTGATTTGAAGGTCTTTGAAATGTATACATCAAAGAATGACTTCTGATGAATGAAATTAATCATAGAATTAATTTTAGAGATAATTTAAGAGTAAAAAAAAGAATATGCTTATAAGTTTGAAGCAATACAGACTCCAGACTGCAGTGTAAAATATTAGAAATAAATGTTGAGAGTAATATAGAAAGATCAAAAGTGAAATACATGGTTAACACAACAAAGAGATATCATTGAAAGAATTAAGAGCTTAAATAAAGCCAAGCTAGATATACCACTAAAACAATGAAATGGATAAGCCTTAAAAGATTTTTAAAAAGCTAATATAAGTTTGTGAATAAAATGATTAAATGAAATATGTTTTCTGGAGTATGTGGAGAAAAAAAACTATAAATCAGGAAAAGGGGATTAAGCTTATAGAAACCTTCATATGGAAATGGATTAATAATTATTAAAAATTATATATTCGTTTTAAAACTACTGACATTTTTAAAGACTATATAGACTTGTGAAGTTATAATATTTGGTCATGAATTTTTGCACACTATAAGAATTACTATAAAAATTTTGTCTAATCATTATTAAAAAAATTTGGATGCATTTAAAATCATAACAATTCCATCTTATAGTTATGAGTCTAAATGTAAAGAAAGGTGAATATTGCATAAGAAATTTAAAAAAGGTAGATTGTTGGACTTATCACAGACTAATACACTCTAAAATTAAAATTATAAAGGCATTAAAAATAGGTTTTATCCCATTGGTATGTTTTGTTTGCTGAATTTTATTAACAATGAAACACTAACATTATAAATTTGTATTTGCAAGTTGTCATGTTATTAATCATAGAATTGTCTTCATATTTTATGGATAAAAATAAGTTTGTTTTTGAATTCAATGAAAAGAAGTATCCAATTTATTTATCTGGCAATGATTGTATTATTAAACAACAGCAGTTTAACCTTTCTAATGCTTTATCTTCAACTATTAGAAGTTTTCAGCAGACAGTAGTGCAGTTTAATATTCTCTTTCAGACTAGTTCTGGCTTTTATTTTTGTCAATGAGAAATTTAGGATTCAAATCTGGAACAAATGCTGTTATGTACATGATAGTCACTTTTAATCTTTTTTTTAAATTATAAAGTTAATGGCTTAAATTAAAAAAAAAACCTAAATAATTTGAAACCAAGACAATCTGTTGTACAATCACATAAATCTGAGACCAGAATAGTATTTATATATTCTAATAACTTCAAGACTTTTCTAACTATAAATTTCTTCTTCTTTTTGGATAGGAATATTATTACCAACCTAACATCAATTGATTCTTTCAATTCACTACAGTGCACCAAAAGCAGCTCCTCTCCCAATTCTTCTAATATTCTATAAGATTGGGTAATTGGTGTTTTACTCAATGGTAGTACTCTTTAATCCCTGTTTTCAGACTAGTTTCTGACTTTGGTCTATATCAATGAAAACATGGGATTTAAAGCTAGAACCAATGCAGTTAAGCATATGAAATTCATATTTAATCCTTTTTTCAGTTTCAATCTATAGCATGAAATTAAAAAATCTTAAGGTTTTATTCAAGACAATTTGCTTGTAAAATTATATATTTATATGTTTTGAATTAAAAGTTTTAACTGATAAAAGCAACCCCCCCCCCTAAAATAATCATGGGATGGGAACTGAATATATAATCTGGTAAGTTACTGATTATTTGCTCTTATAATAGATGGTTTTGAGAGAGAAAAAAGAGAAGACAAGTGATGTTGTATTAGTATCGCCAAAAAAAATTCTACTGTTAGAATAAAACAGGTCATTAAAATATACAGTTACCGACTTGGTGTCAAGATGAGTTTATGCATGTTGTTATTATATTTGCATAACTATATAAGCATAATGTTTTGGCTTCAAAATCTTAAGGATTTTTGAATATCAAGGTATAATCTTAATAGTAAAAGAAGTTGAAGATTGCTTCCAAATACATATGAGTAATAATTTCAGCTTTAAATACAATGGTCTCATCAATAAAGGTAAAAGTCAGAAATTGGTTTGGGGATTAAATGTACTCCTATCTGGCATATTTCTGATTACTCAAATTTACAATAGATAGTACTAGTAATAGAGAGAGAGAGAGGGTCGGGATGCTTATAAAAACTGAAAGAATCAAGTAATGTATTTATAGTATTATTAATAACATGATTAAAATAAATATGGCACTTTCTATATGGTTAAATAAGCACAAAAATTTAGAGCATTATTGCAATTTAAAAGCAGAAATTTAATGACTGACAAGAAGAGCTTTTCTAAAAAGTTACAGACATTTGCTAGTCATAATCCACTGATTTAATAGGATTCCAATAATTTTAATGCCATTCAGAAAATTCAATATAATCTCTTGTAGATATTGGAAAGTAATTTATAAGCCAGCAAAAAGAAATATTGTACTTTTAGACACACATGTATCTATGATAACAATGATGAAGACCTTATTTAGAAAAATTTAGATACCTTTTTTTAATATGTCATAGCACATATTCATTCAGATTCGGACAAAGATGTCCAGTTTAGTGAAATAACATTTTATTTTAATTAAAGTAGAAAGGCTGAAAGGTTATTGTGTAATAAATTGTTATTTACTGCAACAAATTTTTAAAGGAATTTATTGAACAAGTTGATTTCCAGTCATCAATGAGTAGTACCAATGATTCAGAGTAATTTTGGACAATCATTAATCATATTAAGATTTTCATATTAAAAAAATGAAAATAAAAATATAAAACAAAGACTAAGATTTATATACTGTTTTTATTGATTTGATAAAGTGTATTGTAACAGGCTGGTAGATTGCTTGGAAGAGGGAGGGTATCCATCTTACTACAGTCAGACATTGGATCTTTGGGTAGGACATGATGAAGTATATAACCTATGATTGTATTTACTTGCAGTAGACTAACTCTGCATATTTTTATTAAACCTAGATACAATTTAGGTTAGTTCATCCAACTCTCACCCATTTGTGGTTCTATTATACCACAGTATTCAAACTCAGGGAGTAATTGCTTTTATCTCTCTTAACAGGGAATGAAATTACACTAAATAAAAACTACATGATTGATTATCTAAACTTCATAAATATTTCTTGGTATCATTGCACGTAGAATAAGGTATGTTTGTGTATATACATATTTAAGATTATTACATTAATTTAATGTGAATGCAAGTTTGTGATAATACTAGTAATAGAAATGACAATGAGTTATATAATAATGATGGTAATAATATTGATGGATAGATAATAATAATGATCTAGAGACCAGATTAAAGTAACAAATTCTTTTAACATTTATTGATAACAACAAAAAAAATAAACAAATGCTTTAATAATACTGAATTATATAATCTGCTATGTCAAGGATGAGCTTCTAACCACATTGTTATTTAAAATGATGAAGATCCTGATTCCTAAATTCCATGGTAGAAATTATATACTTGACAACAATTATTTACAAAGATGTATGTATATATATATTTTACAAGACTGTAAATCAGACTGGCTACTTAATCCTATTTATAGTCACATCATAAAGATCCTCATTGTCTAGTTCATATTGATGGTGGTAAATATTTTTAGGGACCTTTGTCAGTAAATATCCCTAAGGATGATAGAAAGAAAACATCTACACAGAATGTTAATCAATTATACTGAAAACAAAGGAAACATAATAAATGTTAGTTAACGATAAACAAATAACATCAACTCTTTTCTGTTTTTCAGTATATATGCTTAATGTGAGATATTGAAATCTTGCCTTTTATTTCACATTATACTGTCAATGTCAATTTGGTTGGGAGGGCAAGCTGCTATAGATTTTATTTGATAACATAAAAAAATACCTAGTTAAACCTAATAACCCCCCCTCCTTACTCTCATAATAAACTTTTCCAAAAAAATAGACAGTTTTGCTTCCAAGTGTGGAAATGAAAATAATTTTTTAAAAAAAGATTAACAATAATAGAAAATAAAAAATAAAAATTTTCAATCAATTATATTAGTTGAAGTCCTATGAGTCTGCTGGAAATGTCCATAATATTAGTCCATTATTTTTAAGATAGATCTCCCTGGATGAAGATAAAACACTGCTCCCTTAGAAAAATAGTATCTTCTCATGTGATAAAGGGCAGTGGTCTTATCCAGTTGATTTCTCTTGGTTCATATGCAAGGCATTTTATCAAAGACAATAGATGTTCTTCAGACTTGATATAAATAGTCATAAAACTAGTAATGGCATTCTATTCCCTACAGTATTGTTGATTTTATCTGGAACACATTGTATAATATATATTAGACATATTTCATTTGTTTTCAATTTGGCATTTATTTATAAGAATAATTATTTACTTTCCTTCTCTTCAATTGTTGATAACTATTTTTTTTTCTTGCACAAATAAAGTTAATGTTTCTTAATGAAAAATCTCTTTACTTTTTCAAATTAACTTGGTTATTTATTAATTCTCATTTTACTTTGATGATTTGGCTTCTGTTTACTTTAATGTTATTTAAAAATCAATTTAATTCCGAATACATATGTCCATTTTTACATTTGAAGTTTTAAAATAGCCAAGTTGATCTTTATTTAACAAGAACCTTATTTTGAAAGAGCTAGGATGATTGGAACAGTTTTTATGTAACATTCAGTTTGAAAAACAGATTTAGTTCCACATCTGATTTTTGATATGTTGCATCTTGCATTTTCTTATATACTGATATAATTTCCTATTGTTGGTTGCTAAGTGATTAATTTTAGATTAGGTCATTATTTTGTGCATCTTGTCTAAATGTATTTGTTATTGTTCTAGTCTAATTAATGACATATAACACAAATTTCTAATTTTGCATACATATATGTTTGACTGATTTTTCTTTAGAGTGTTTAACTTTATTGTTTAATGATTTTTATAACCTTTTTTATTACAAAAGAAAAACTTAAGTTTTGTGAGATCTAGGGTTTTAGTTTGTTGCTTATTGTATATATATATGTTTTAAAAAAGTAAATACTGGTATATGATTGACAATTTATTGGTTAAGCAAATGTTTTCCATGGCTCCAATTAGTAGTAAGGCTAACATAGAATTGTATGACAGGATTGTAAGCCATCCTTACAACTCCCCTCTCATTTCAGGGTTAAAATTCTACCTTATGATTAGAATTTTAACACTTACATATGATTAGGTATCTTTTTAATGTGGAATCATGTTTGGTTTAAATGAAGAGTTTTAAAAGTTCACTCCCATGTTGCTCATATTTTATAAGCTAATATCCCATTATATTTTCACTTCTTTTTATAGCTAAGTCATATCACTTAAGGTGTGATCTGGACTTAGGGCTTTTGATGGCTATGCAAATAACATATAAGTTTATTTGCTGATGTTCATTCTGCTCCTTTTTAAATCTTACTGGATTTTGAAGGTCTAACCAAATATTGGAGTGTCTGTTACTCTGTATAGATTGACTTTTGGATCTCAGTTAATGTCAAGGTAACCCAGTGCTTCTAAGCATTAATCTGAGTATACCTCATCAAAACTTAATATCCCTAGTCATGCACATTTTTTGCATAAATCACCTATATATATACTTTGATGTTGATTTCACTATTCACTATGCTTTAATTGATACTCTTAGTTGTTATTTGAACTGGATTGTGTATTGTACAAGGCAACTGTATGAAGATTTGGAGAGTCCATAATATGGTTTTAAGATACAGGCATTATATATACCCCGTACCTCTCTATATCAATCTGCAATGCATTGTGACCAGATTGCTTTACAATTGTAAATGATCCTTCATATTGATTGTGGCTTATTTACATGCGGTGTTTTCACAAAGACTTTATCTCCTATTCTGAAAGTATGTGATCTTTCCTTTTTCCTATCCTAGTTCCTTTGGTTAGCCATGTTCATGATCTTCCATATGCTTTTAATCTTTCTTTTTCTACATCTATTTTAGTGGGATTTACTGGGGGTTGATATGTTGTGAATAACATAGGTGTGAGTTTATGTACTCATCATTTGTCTTATATATGTATATTCCCTTTTTTGAAAACATTATATTGGAGTCCATCACACTCTTGCACTATTTATGCAGCTTGTACCATGTGTTTGGTTGGGTGCCATAAATTGTGGCTGAGTCTCATTCCTTTCAGGTTATCTGGTGTATATGTTACAGGTTGCAATCTCTGAGGTCCATCCTTGATATTAGGTTCTTAAGTACTAGCATTTCTATGCCTAATAAATGTGAAAGGATCTTCATAGGTATTGTGTAATTTAAGGAAATGGGAATATTTTTGTTTAATGGTTTCCAGTGTGACATTCTCTATTATGGTCCAATGGTTTACTATATCTGAATCATCTCTTTGATGGTAGAGGGACTTTAGATGCCAAAACAGACATCTAAGATAGTCAGATATTTTGTTTTTATCTGAACTTCCCAAGCCATTGTGGTGGTTGTGACAGTTTTTTGGTGGCAATCCTTTGTATTAACAGTGATTCACTCTAAAGGCTGTTGCCATATTCATAAACCTTATGCCTGAAGCAAATTTTGCTTGCTTATTCTATTTGGGTCTTTGGAAATGGTTTCCAGATTGTTCCCTGAGTCATTCAACTTCTCCTTAACAGCTTGGCCTATTTTATCAATATCAGTATATAGCATCCCAATTTGCTGTGTATTTTAGAATAGTCCCTTTTATGCTCTTGATTACTTTCTCTAAATTTATGTTATTCAGAAGGATCTCCAATTCAGTAGAGACCGTTTTGTCCTCCAGATGTCTCAAACTTTGACTCAGTTTCCAAAGCTTTATCATGTATCCCTACTTCAACATTTAATCAAGAGTGGAATTGGTCCATCCTGGGTATTAATATCTTTAAACTTTTCTTGAATCATGCTTTGATGTTCCTCTTTTTCTGCACATATTCCTTCCTTCAAATTTTCATAACCCTGTTGCATCTCATTATATTTAGAACCTAGTTGACTGGTGATGGTATATTTGAAGTCTTCCAGCCTCTATTGATAGATCATGCCCTTTTCATCTATTTCCTTTCTCATTTCATGCACATCTCAATTTAATTCTTTATTGTTTTCCTGAACACTGTTTAAGCCTAAAGACAACTGCTTCATATCTGCAGATAGTCTATTTTCAACCACCATTTTTGTTTCCAAAGTGCTCATGTTGCTGTTTATTTCTTTCATATCAGCTTTAGTCACCATTTTTGCTTTTAAGCTATTTATGTTACTATCTATCTTTGCTTCCATTCTGTTCATATCAGCTTTGTTTGCCATTTTTGCTTTCATGCTATCCGTATTAGCCATATACACTTGAGCATTTGCATCATGGTCTTTGTACCATCTGTAGCTTGTGCTACTTCAACTCTGGATACCTGACTGACTTTACTGGCAGGGGTCTTTTAAATTTGAGAAGCTAAAATGGTTCTCTTCCTGCACCTGTGGAAAGTGTTCAGTTTCAGTTATAGACCCCAGGTACTTGGCTGGACAAAGATTATTTCTTACTAATAACAGTAGCACCACCCATTTCACTATCCCTACTGCTTTCTGCTTCAAGTAAATGCTTGCCATGTTTAACAAATATTTCTTACTTCTAGTTATCATTAAAGAAATTTGCTCAAAGTTTAAAATATAAGGCATGTTTTATAAATATAAAGCAAATGTATGCCATAGGGTTTTAACACCACCCTTTGCCATTTGCATTTGGTTTGGACTTTTTGTGTGTGGGTGTGTTTTATTTTCTACTTTTAAGGCTAGTCTTTTATATTCCCTGACTCATCTATTTTAACCTCAGTTTATTTAATAATTATTTATTTAGTCATCTGTCTCGAGTCATTTCATTATTTATATTCTTCAATTTGCATTCATCATTTTAGATATAAATTTCCATTTGATATAGTTGTTCAAAGTAATTTTATTTTAAAAAAAAATGTTAGATACATTCATCGATGCTGTGGTTGCATGTGTCAATCATATGCTAGATGTGTAAATTCATGGTAGTTGCATGTTGCAAAAGTTTAAGGGAAAGGAGATTAAAAAATATTTCTACCTTTTTCCTGATTATAAATTCAATAGCTGGTTATCCCTTGAAACTTGATGCTCATGCCTAACACATTTGGAACCAGATGTAACAGACCAGGAGATTGCTTGAGAGAGAAGGGGGAGTGTATCTTACTATGATCGAACTTTGGGCCTTTAGGTAAGATGCCAATGATTATGTGATGAAGTACATAATCTATGATTGTATCTATTTGCAATGGAATAGCTCTGTATATTTTTATTAAACATAGTCACAATTTGGGTTAATTCAACCAACTCTCACCCCTTTCTGGCTCTGTTGTATCACAATATTCAAACGCGGAGAGTAATTTATTTTGACTCTCTTAACAGGGAACAAAATTACACTAATCAACAACTACATGATTGATTATCTAAACTCCATAAATATTTCTCAGTATGTGTGTATATACATATTCAAGATTATTACATTAATTTAGTGTGAATGCATGTTTGTGATAATATTAGTAATATAAACAACAATGAGTTATATAATAATGATGTAATAATATTGGTGGATAGATAATAATGATGGACTAGAGACCAGATTAAAGTAACAAATTCTTTTAACATTTATTGATAACAAAAAAAATGAACAAATGGTTTAATAATACTGAATTATATAATCTGCTATGTCAACCATATTGCTATTTAAAAATAATGAAGATCCTGATCCCTAAATTTCATGGTAAAAATTCATATACTTGCCAACAATTATTAACCAAGATGTATGTATATTGTAATTAAAAATGGTGATCAAAGATCCATTGTAACATAAATAAAGATAGATCAAAAGAATTAAGATTCAAATATAAATATTACCATTTTATACCTGGATAGTAGCTATAATAGTTATGGAACAAATATATTAAAACATCATTGGATTAAATGAAACATACTTCTATAATTAGATTTCTAAAGATATCACAATATCAATAATTATAAACAATAATGCCTGGAGACTAGTCATTTAAGGTGTCTGGCCTATTTCAAATCCTGGTTAGGCAGGCATTGTATCATCAATAAACAATTAGAAACCATAAACAATTATTAAGAACAAACTATTATAACTCAGGAAATAACATCAAGTGGGTGAGTACACTGTTTACTCAATAAAATATCTTCTCAGGTATACAGACAGTAGATTTTATTCACTTTCATCTCTTGGCTTGATGTCAAGTGCATATTTAATAAATAACAAGTGAATATGGTCTACCAGGGTGCCACTAGATTCTCTGAACCTAGACACAGTTATATCTTATAACCCTTTCACATGTACCAGGTTTGAATCCCTTTTTGGTACTTTATTTCTAATAAAAATGGAGGATTTTGCTTTTAGACCCATATCACTGTATGCATTAACATTTAGGTAAACATAAAACATCTTTAAACTAAAGTGGAGTATATAAAGTTTATCAGACAGTAATCATCTCCTAGATCTTAACATAATAAATGGTTTCAATATCTTTATAAGTTTTACTAGCTCAGATTACTATTAATTTAGGATGGCAATTCACTCATCCTGGCATGATATAGATGATGGAGTGATGGTTATTACAATTATTCACAAATGTCAACTAAATACCATGAAATCACTATTTATTTATGGCCTTTAAACATTTATCTATCTAATTAAATAAAACATGATGATGACGATGATGACAATGATAATGGTTTCAACCACAGCTTTAAGACTAAACCTAATCATAAACCTAATTTTTATAAAGAAATTCATAATTATTGCTTAATTTTAGTATATCTAATTGGAACTTAAATAGCTAATATTCACCTTGATGATGAATGATCACAACTAATAATAATAAAAAAATACTCCTAATGAAATATATACACTTCGTTTAATTAAAACAAATTAACATTTATTACTGCATTTCTAATGCATACGTAAAAATTTTTGTATCTACATGAAAATTGATATTAACAATAACAACAATAATAATGATTGACTGTTTTAAAATCATAACATTAATTTTAAATTCTTTGCCCTTTCCCATAACTGGTATAATGTATATTAAATTGGATGTCAAATTTGCTAAGATTCTCACTCCACCAGAAAATATTTCAACAAAAAAAATAAACACTTTTTTTTCTTTTCTCTTTTGCACACATACTTTTATAATCTAACATGTAAAGTAGAATGATTAAAAATAAATGTTAGTAAAATTGGAAAGAGCAAGTTTGTTAGAAACAAGTTTTAAAGTACCTCTTTCTCCCCCTCCTTTCTAAGCTCTGAAATGCTATACTTTAACTTAAAACACAAATAATCCAATATTTTAATACTGCCTCTTATTTTACATTCACACACAATTACATATATGCAACAAGTATTATTATGTATGTGCATGTTTATCCCCATGAAAACTAAAAGATTATTTAAAACCAAAATAATAATACAAAAAAAACCAAATATAATATTTTACATATCAATAACATTTCATAACTTTAGGTTAATAGACAATCATAATTTTAGTACATATAAAATCATTAATGAAGCTTATGGTTATCACTAGTAAGAAATTCTTGGTTTCAATCGATCTTAGCTGTTTTAAAAGTTCTGAGATAACAAACAAAAATATACAACTTTATTGCTAAAGTTTTACTAAGTCTCTGATATCATAAAGAAAATATATATATAAAAAATTCATATTACCAGTTCTATTCTTTGGTAGCGACTTCCAATGATTCAAATTTATCTTGTTTAATGTCTATACTTTGGCAGCAACAATTTCTGTGTTTCTTTGGAACCATCTCTTTAAGTGTATAATTATTTGATGGTGATGATTCTACTGAGGTTATTTGCTTTAATGGGAATCGTATTGGCACTGGAACTTTTCTTCCTTTCCTGTTAAGCATGATTCTTTTAATTGATGAAGTATATCAGTTGTCTTCAGGTTTATACTTTTCCTTGGGTTTAAACTCAGTCACTGGATTCAATTTGTAGTAGATGATTCAATTTGTACTAGATGATTTAATACTTATCAATCGATTAATCATTTTCCTTCAGCTTTCAAATGCAGGTGAATCTTTTCTCTTACTGAAAATATCGCATTTCTTTCAGTCATCAGTCATCAGGTGTATAATATTTTAATTTCAGACAAGACTTTATTATTATAATTATTTTCTTACTATATGATATGCTAGCTCTGGGGGCCAGGAAAAGCCCAAGATGACCTATATATTTTTCCTGGCCTGACATCCTTATATTTTAATCTTCAAAAATTTTATATTAAAAAAAAAGATTTTAAAATTGATATCTGATGAATCAAATGCTTGTCTCTTAGTTTCAATATTTTTTAAAATCTCTCTCTGATTTTTCCCAGACAGGTTTTATACTTGATTTTTGAGTCAACTCACCCAATTAGAGTGATAGTGTGACTTTCTCTATCTGCTGGTTAAAGAAAAATATAAAAATCACACTATCTCGATTATTCAGATTAATCCTGTTTTGAAGTAAAAATTGTTTTAATCTTTTTTCTTGACATCTCTGTCATAAATGTAACACCTAAAATTTGAGCTGCTTTCTTTGATCAAGCTGATGGGACAATTTTAAAACTTAGCACTCTCACCAAGCTTTAACAGAAAAACAACCAATCTTTATAAAAACAAAATTGTTACAAAATATATATATATAATTTAACAGATTTTCTCCCTTCTTTTTTTAATTTTTTTCAATATGTAATAAAATGTAAGTTTGTTTGTACAATGTACCCACACACTCTATCATTTACATTGTTTATAAAATGGCCTATTACAATAATCTAAATGTTTTTTAGAAATTATGATTTTAATATCTAAAATTAAATTCTTAACTTTCAAATCCCAAACTATAACCATAGAAAAACAAAAAAATAGACAGACAAAAAATAAAATATTAGAATTTAGCAAATGTAAGTTAGCTTTGAAGAGAGTTTAATGTTTGAAATATACAATGATAATTAAACAGTTTACACACATGCTTCCTATATATGGGTTATTACTCTACTTTTTTACAAAAAAAAATAAATATTGAATACTTAACTGTGTATACTACTCTTTTTGAGTTTTTTTATCAACACACAAACAAATAAAGAATATAACTGTTGCCCCACTCTCTTTCTGTCTTAAGCTTTTAGAACTGGATCTTGTAGGGTTTAAACTTGGGTGCCCTACAGCTTCCTTTACTATATAAAAATGTGATGATGATTTTTGTTCCACATTTTCTTTCATGCACATTACTACAAATTTAGCTAATGACTAAATTGTAATGGCACAACATCCCTCCCCCATTCGAATAAAATCATCAGCACCTTTGGTTTTACTATATCTAATAAGAAAATCATAACTGAATAAAATAACACTAATAATAATAAATATAATAAAAATAATATAATTTCTAACTACTGGCAAACATCATCTAATTCCACCAAATCCCCTTTTCATTAGAAAACTAACATCAATGTGATTTATTTGGAGATTTTTGCCAAGCTACCCTGCTGAAGTATAAGGGATCAAACTCCTAGCATTATAGGTTCCCTTATTCCCATCAAGAGTAGCAAGCATAAAAGCATTCTCTCCTATTTTCTTGGTAATTTGGAATGGCCCTTTATACAATGCAGACACTTTTTAAATTGGTTTTTTTGGGGTTGCTAACATAGTAATTATCATATCAGGACCACTCTAATTTAGCTCTTGAGTTTTACTCTGGGCTTTTCCTTTTTGGAAATCATATTGTGGTCTGCATAAAGTTACAACTGTATACTCAGTCCATTTTTGAGATTTTTATTTTTCATTTTGGCTTTTTAAACACTGTGGTAATTCCACTGGTAGAGGGTTGCTTGTCTCTAGGAACTACTTTTTTTACAACACTATCCCCAAAATCTTCCCAGGATTGATTAGGAGGCCTAGCCCTATAATTATCTCTATACCCAAAACTACTAAAATTCTGATCATTTGTCTGATTACCTAGATTCAGATCAGAGACATTATAATTATACCTGCCCTTGGTGCTCTTGGGTTTAGTCTCTGAATCCAATTCTGAAATTTCTAGAGCATCCACGATTTCTGATGCTGCCTCTACACTGCGGCAATCAGCAGCAATAAGCATCTGTTCAATGATTCGGGGAAGATTGTGTTGGAGTATTCCCAGGATCTGATGCTCTGAGAGAGGAAATGCAGTCAGACTCTTCAGTTTTACTGCCTGCCCTCAGACAAATTGTGTATAGCTGCCCTTGGTACCTCCATACTTTTCCTGAGTAATCTGATAGCATACCTGGTCCTGCCTATATTTGATCCAGAAGCATGTTAGGATGACATGGCAAAAATCCCCAAAGGTAGTGGGCTTATCAAATAGGAACTGCCACCACTCTTTAGCATAGGCATAAAGATGGTTGCAGGCAATGACCAACTTTTCCTGTTCATTCAACTTACACACAGAAAAGAGTTCTTCCAAGGTATAGAGATACTCTAAGGGGTTCTCCCTGCTTTCCCCACTAAAGGTCTTAATTTTAATTAAATTTAAGGTCATGCCCCCTCCTACTCTATATTCTTCTCTACTGGTATTTTCAGGCTTATCTACTGATTTTTCAACTTGTGTATTTTTAACTAAAGTAGGCATCCTTTTCTCTGACTGACTATGTTATGATCTATCTCTACAGTCATCTGGACTGATTCTAGCATCATTTTGCCCTGAATTTAGGTTTGACTGATCCTGCAGCCCCACATTAGTATGATCTTTTAATTCCCCTATTTTCTGGTAGAGATCATCCATCTTGGAGTCATGTATTCCATGACATATGCCTTCTGCTTCTCTTCCACCTTCTCCAACATAACACCCAATTCATGTTGATCTCTTCTGGGTCCCTCTTCTACAAAACTTTATTTGTCCCTTTTCACTATGTCCTCCCTAAGGCCATCCACTTGTTTCCCCAATTCTTTTCTAAGATTTTGGTCCAGTTGTACACACTCATTGGCCACACTTCCCTTGACTTCTCAAATTTCTTTTTCTAAGCCACTAAACTTGTTTTTCATAGTGAGGGTTTGATCTACACAGCTCAAGGTGGCTTCCTTATATGAGTCCACTTTGGCTACCACCTCCTCTAATCTGATATTAATTCCTGCAGAAGTTATTTTGGCATTCCTTTCTATGCCTTCTGATATGGATTGGGAGACCAATCCATGGACCTCATTTCTAACTAACTCAATTTCTTTCTTATTTTCTTCAATAGACTGCTCCACTTGAGCCTTTAATGACTGCAATCCCTGACAACCCTCCTGTTTGGCCACTTCCATAGATCTACACACTCCTTCTATCCTATCCTCTAATGATGCAAACCTATTCTTACACTCTATATTTGATTTTTCTATCCTAGTTTCCAAGGCTATGATCATTCGGCTGTTGTTTTCAATAGAGTTATCTAGATTTGCCCTTAGATCTTTCTATAGTTTTCTTTACAGATTGACCTATCTTTTGTTCTAGACTTTCTATACTTTTCTCATCTTTTTCTAATTTCTATCTTTCTTATATCTTCTCTTAATTTTTATATTTTCTTTTTTTTATCTTCTCTTAGACTTTTTATACTTTCTTACTATCTTCTCTTAGACTTTTTATCTTTTGTTCTAAACTTTTATTCCTTTTTCAATATCTTCACTTAGACTTTTAAGCATCTGCATTATCCTTTCCATCTCTGATGGTGCTTTCTTTTGCTATCTGAGTCTGGCCAGCTTCTGGCTCCTCATCTACCATTCCACACTTGAGGCCTTATCCTGGCCACTAACTTTAGAGGCATCTTCCTCTACTTCCTCTTTTTGTTTTTTAAAGGAAATCTCACTATCCTCTTCTTCAGTATAAAAACTATCACTGATCCCTGGGATTGGGACACCCTCCTCTTCCATAACATCCTCAGTAGTATTATTTAGTTCACTCATGTTTTTCAAAACTATATATATCCCATATGTGCTTCCCTGACCACCAAAAATGCACACATCACTTCCTTGTCTGACACCTATCTCTGACTGACCAACTGATTTGCTTTTTCACCTGGCTTTACTATGCATTACAAATACAAAAAAAAATATTTAATATCCCTCATTTCATGAATCACACAACAATAATCTATATAGTGCATGTCTGTCTGTAATAGCCCAAATTATATATCCATCTATTCCCCTAGAGATCTGACAGATACTGACAGTCCACAGAATGATTAGCAGTTCACAATCATGAGATAAATAAAAAAATTCAGTCACAGCACTATAATCACACAATGCATCATGAGCACTCAGAAGATCATCCCAATTCGATCACTATTAACTACCACAACCCTTGATTGAATGATGCAAACTCTGTTACAATAAAAGAGGTATTTTTATGTCTTAGGGGCTAAAGGAGATAAAATATGCCTTGCTCTCTCTCTTGGAGTCTTACGTGGCAAGTATCAAAGAATGCCCTGCTTATTAAGGATTACAGAAAACTAAGCCTTGCCCTCTGTCTTGGAGACTTATAGGCTGATATCATGGCAGGACTGCTGTTAACTGCTTCATGATAAAATAAACATAACTAAAAATTGGGTTGGAGCAGTGAATGGGTTTGATCATTCATGGGTTACACGAATACATAGCATTCTCAAGGCAATGACAAAACTCTCCACTCATCATCAAAACTGCAATCTAACCAACCAAACTCCAATGATCAAATATCCAATCCAACCTTAAAAATCATAGACTTTTTACAAAATGAACTCCCCAAACACACATGAGACTACTATCCCATAATTCATCACTATTACTATGCCTGCCCTATCTGGCAATAAATCATTCTAATGTTTCAAAAAAATTATTTCACCACTGTCTTAAGTTGTGATATACATATCTATTTTCAAAATTGAGAAAACAAAAAACAAAACTAAGCTGTTTTATGGCTGTACCCATTTTATCATCATCAATGAAAAATTAAATCATATTAAACATCATCATATTACAAATCTAAAATAAGACTGTATGGCTAAGACAATTTTGTAAGACAAAAAAAAAATTACTGAAAAAAAATTTTTGAAAAAAAAAATACTAAAAAAAACTTCTCTTTTTTTAATCACACATCTCCCATCATTCTATAGACTCCCTTTTATCTCAGGTATATGGCAACATATCAAGACTCAGTTGGGCATCCATTGTAACTAAAAATGGTGATCAAAGATCCATTGTAACATAAATAAAGGTAGATCAAAAGAATTAAGATTCAAATATAAATATTACCATTTTATACCTGGATAGTAGCTATAATAGTTATGGAACAAATATATTAAAACATCATTGGATTAAATGAAACATATTTCTATAATTAGATTTCTAAAGATATCACAATATCAATAATTAGAAACAATAATGCCTGGAGACTAGTCATTTAAGGTGTCTGGCCTATTTCAAACCCTGGTTAGGCAGGCATTGTATCATCAATAAACAAGTAGAAACCATAAACAATTATTAAGAACAAACTATTATAACTCAGGAAATAACATCAAGTGGGTGAGTACACTGGTAACTCAATAAAATATCTTCTCAGGTATACAGACAGTAGATTTTATTCACTTTCATCTCTTGGTTTGATGTCAAGTGCATATTTAAATAAATAACAAGTGAATATGGTCTAGCAGGGCGCCACTAGATTATCTGAACCTAGACACAGTTATATCTTATAACCCTTTCACATGTACCAGGTTTGAATCCCTTTTTGGTACTTTATTTCTAATAAAAATGGAGGATTTTGCTTTTAGACCCATATCACTGTATGCAATAACATTTAGGTAAACATAAAACATCTTTAAACTAAAGTGGAGTATATAAAATTCATTAGACAGAAATCATTTCTTAGATCTTAACATAATAAATGCGTTTCAATATTTTTTTATAAGTTTTACTAGCTCAGATTATATTATTAATTTAGGATGGCAATTCACTCATCCTTGCATGATATAGATGATGGAATGGTGGTTATTAAAATTATTCACAAATGTCAACTAAATACCATGAAATCACTATTTATTTATGGCCTTTAAACATTTATCTATCTCATTAATTAAAACATGATGATGACGATGATGACAATGATAATGATAATGGTTTCAACCACAGCTTTAGGACTAAACCTAATCATAAACCTAATTTTTATAAAGATATTCATAATTATTGCTTAATTTTAGTATATCTAATTGGAACTTAAATAGCTAATATTCACCTTGATGATGAATGATCACAACTAATAATAAAAAAAATACTCTTAATGAAATATATATGCCTCATTTAATTAAAACAAATTAACATTTATTACTGCATTTCTAACGTATACATAAAAATTTCTATATCTACATGAAAATTGATATTAACAGTAACAACAATAATCATAATTGACTGTTTTAAAATCATAACATTAATTTTAAATTCTCCCCCCTTTCCCATAACTGGTATAATGTATATTAAATTGGATGCCAAATTTGCTAAGTTTCTCACTCCACCAGAAAATATCTAAAAAAAAAATAAACACTCTTTTTTACCTCTTTTGCACACATACTTTTATAATCTAACATGTAAAGTAGAATGATTAAAAATAAATGTTAGTAAAACTAGAAAGAGCAAGTTTGTTAAAAACAAGTTTTAAAGTATCTTTTTCCCCCCCTCCCTTCTAAGCTCTGAAATGCTATACTTTAACTTAAAACACAAATAATCCAATATTTTAATACTGCCTCTTATTTTACATTCACACACAATTACATATATGCAACAAGTATTATTATGTATGTGCATGTTTATCCCCATGAAAACTAAAAGATTATTTAAAACCAAAATAATAATACAAAAAAATTTTTTACATATCAATAACATTTCATAACTTTAGGTTAATAGACAATCATAATTTTAGTACATATGAAATCATTAATGAAGCTTATGGTTATCATTAGTAAGAAATTCTTGGTTTCAATCAACCTTAGCTGTTATAAAAGTTCTGAGGTAACAAACGAAAATATACAACTTTATTGCTAAAATTTTACTAAGTCTCTGATATCATAAAGAAAATATATATAAAAAAATTCATATTACCAGTTCTATTCTTTGGTAGCGACTTCCAATGATTCAAATTTATCTTGTTTAATGTCTATACTTTGGCAGCAACAATTTCTGTGTTTCTTTGGAACCATCTCTTTAAGTGTATAATTATTTGATGGTGATGATTCTACTGAGGTTATTTGCTTTAATGGGAATTGTATTGGCACTGGAACTTTTTTCCCCTCCTGTTAAGCAAGATTCTTTTAATTGATGAAGTATATCAGTTGTCTTCAGGTTTATACTTTTTCTTGGGTTTAAACTCAGTCACTGGATTCAATTTGTAGTAGATGATTCAATTTGTACTAGATGATTTAATACTTATCAATCGATTAATCATTTTCCTTCAGCTTTCAAATGCAGGTGAATCTTTTCTCTTACTGAAAATATCACATTTCTTTCAGTCATCAGTCATCAGGTGTATAATATTTTAATTTCAGTAAGACTTTTTTATTATTTTCTTACTATATGATATGCTAGCTCTGGGGGCCAGGAAAGGCCCAAGATGACCTATATATTTTTCCTGGCCTGACATCCTTATATTTTAATCTTCAAAAACTTTATATTAAAAAAAAAAGATTTTAAAATTGATATCTGATGAATCAAATGATTGTCTCTTAGTTTCAATATTTTTTAAAATCTCTCTCTGATTTTTCCCAGACAGGTTTTATACTTGATTTTTGAGTCAACTCACCCAATTAGAGTGATAATGTGACTTTCTCTATCTTCTGGTTAAAGAAAAATATAAAAATCACACTATCTCGATTATTCAGATTAATCCTGTTTTGAAGTAAAAATTGTTTTAATCTTTTTTCTTGACATCTCTGTCATAAATGCAACACCTAAAATTTGAGCTGCTTTCTTTGATCAAGCTGATGGGACAATTTTAAAACTTAGCACCCTCACCAAGCCTTAACAGAAAAACAAACAATCTTTATAAAAACAAAATTGTTACAAAAATATATATCTCATTTAACAGATTTTCTCCCTTCCAATTTAAAATTTTAACTTTTAATTTTTTTTCAATATGTAATAAAAATGTAAGTTTGTATGTACAATGTACCCACACACAATCTATCATTTACATTGTTTATAAAATGGCCTATTACAATAATCTAAATGTTTTTTAGAAATTATGATTTTAATATCTAAAATTAAATTCTTAACTTTCAAATCCCAAACTATAACCATAGAAAAACAAAAAAAAAATAGACAGACAAAAATAAAATATTAGAATTTAGCAAATGTAAGTTAGCTTTTAAGAGAGTTTAATATTTGAAATATACAATGATAATTAAACAGTTTACACGCACACTTTCTATATATGGGTTATTACTGTACTTTTTTACAAAAAAAAATAAATATTGAATACTTAACTGTGTAAACTACTCTTTTTGAGTTTTTTCATCAACACACAAACAAATAAAGAATATAACTGTTGCCCCACTCTCTTTCTGTTTTAAGCTTTTAGAACTGAATCTTGTGGGGTTTAAACTTGGGTGCCCTACAGCTTCCTTTACTATATAAAAATGTGATGATGATTTTTGTTCCACATTTTCTTTCATGCACATTACTACAAATTTAGATAATGATTAAATTGTAATGGCACAATATATAAAAAATAATAATAGATATTTATTTTACAAAACTGCAAATCTGACTGGTAATTAATCCTATTTACAATCACATCATAAAGATTATCATTGTCCAGATCATATTGATGATGATAAATCTTAGGAATCATTTTGTCAGTAAATATCCCTAATAATGATAAAAAGGAAGCATCCACACAAGAATGTTAATCAATTATACTGAAAACAATGGAAACACATAATAAATGTTAGTTAACAATAACCAAGTAACATCAACTCTGTTTTGTTTTTCAGTGTATGTGCTTAATGTGTGATAATATTGAAATCTTACCTTTTATTACACATTATACCGTCAATGTCAATTTGGTTGGGAGGGCAAGCTGCTCTAGATTTTATTTTATAACATTAAAAAAAACCTAGTTAAACCTAATAACCCCCCCCCCCCTACTCTCATAATAAACTTTTCCAAAAAATGTAGACACTTTTTCTTCCAAGTGCAGAAATGAAAATAATTAAAAAAAAAACCAGATTAATAATAATAAAAAATAAAAATTTTCAATCAATTGTATTAGTTAAATTTTATATGTCTGTTGGAAATGTCCTTCATATTATTTTTAAGATAGATCTCCCTGGATGAAGATGAAACACTGCTCCCTCAGAAAAGTTGTATCTTCTCACTTGAAATAAAAGGGAGTGGTCTTCTCCAGTTGATTTCTCTTGGTATATATGCAAGGCATTTTATCAAAGACAATATATGTTCTTCAGGCTTCATATAAATAGGCAAGTGAAGTTACTATGTTTTCCTGACTAGTAATGGTGTTCTATCCCTTTTGATATCATTGCTTTTAGCCAGAGCACATTGTATAAAATGATATATATTACATACATATTTTATTTGGTTCCAATTTGGCATTTATATATAAAAATAATTATTTATTTTTACCTCTTCAATTGCTAATAACTATTTACTTTTTTCTTCATCTTCTTGCACAAATAAAGTTAATGTTTCTTTAAAAAAATCTCTTTACTTCTTTGAATTAACATGGCTATTTACTAATTCTCAATTTAATTTGCTGATTTGGCTTCTATTTACTTTAATGTTATTTAAAAATCAGTTTAATTCTGAATACATATGTCCATTCGAATTTTAAAAATAGCTAAGTTGACCTTAGTTTAGCAAAAGCATTATTTTGAAAGAGCTAGGATGAAGATTCAAACTGTTTTTATATAACATTTAGTTTGAAAATAAGATTTAGCTCATTTCCAAGATATGTTTCATTTCCTTATATATTTTGTTGTACAGGTTTTACTTGCAGTAATTATATTAAAGTAAATATTTATTGAAATTTTAATTTTGTTTCCATGGTTGTTTCTTAAGTGATTAATTTTAGATTAGGTCATTATTTTGTGCTTCTTATCTAAACGTCTTAGTTATTGTTTTAGTCTAATTAGTGACATACAACACAAAAGTCTAACTTTGGTGTTGACATACATATATGTTTGGTTGATTTTTTTTAAAGTGTTTAACTTAATTGTTTAATGATTTTTATAACCCTTTTTATTACAAAAAAAAAAAAACTTAAGTTGTTGTGAGATCTAATATTTTAATTTTTTAAAAATGCTTATTGTATATATATGCATTAAAAAAATACTGGTATGTGCTTAGTAATTTATTGGTTAAGCAAATATTTTCCTTGACTCCAATTGGTAGTAGAGTTAACATAGGATGGTACAGTATCACTCTGTTAATTTGAAAATTTGTAGCAGAATTTAAAAATAGCTATTATTTATTAAGTTGTTTTACATGATGGTATGGAAAATGATCTATTATTAATGATGAAAAATTTAAAGCATCTGAAATAAAAAGTGATATTAGATAGAGTTATATATGATCTTCAAATCTGTTTGTTGCTTTTATAATTGGATTATTTCATAAAGCAAACGTCAAGACAATATAAATTTTATGGTGATGATTTTTAATTTGAATTAATTAAAAATAGAAGTTATTCTTATTGACTTTTAAATTTATGGCATGCTAATGATTTTATTATTTTTTCTAGTTAGAGTGATAATCTACAGATTTTTAAAAATGTTTTGAATACAATCTATTAAAAAGTTTTTTTTTATAAATGTTCAAAAATCAGTTTAAATATATGAATAGTTGTCAAGCATTGGTGGCCGTGTGGTTAGCATAGCTGTCTTTCAAGCAGTTGGCCCGGGTTTGCTTTCTGACCAACGCTTTGACACATGAAAGAAAAAAAATATATATATATGAATAGTTTTTTTGTATTGAAAAGAAGACTTTGATATTAATGTCCAGCAGAAACATTCCAATAAAAAGTTAAAAGATAAAGTATAATTATTTCAACAAAATTAGCTACATATAGTTATTCATCAAATTTATTGTATGGAAATGAAGAATGGCCTTCCAGTCAGTGAAAAATTAAAAGATACTCTATATATTTCTGAAAATGAAATGTCAAAGTCAAGATAAATTTAGGAATCATGATGATTTTTAATATACAATTACATGAGCACTTTTCCCTTGAATTGACATGTGAAGCCCATGTAAAATAAGATGTTAAAGGTATTTTTAGGTAAATTTGAGAATGTTTTTGTGAAAGGGGCAAATCCCATGTGTGTTAATAAAGATTAGCATAAAGATATTAAAAAGAGCAATACTAATTGCTTTTCTTAGTAATATATGATTGAGGATGCAATATAATGAAGAGCTACAGTTAGACAAGATAATAAAGTTTTTCAGAAAAGAAAAACATGCTGCAAAAAAATTAAAAGATAATATCACTGGATGTCAATTAACCATAGTAAAAAGCAGTACAAGATATATTATGATGTATTTGTGGTTTGTGGATTGTTTTCTCATATTTAACTTTTTATTCTTTTGTTTCCTTTTTTTTTTTGAAAGCTAGGATAGTACACTCATTTGAAGTAATTGCTAATAACGATTCTACACACAAAAAATAATAATTAGCAGTCACTTATTATTTAAGAACCTGAAGTGACTTGTTGAAAGACCATCCAAAAATCTTTAATTTTCAGTATATTATCTGACCACTATACTAAACTATACATAGCTGTAAAATGTGTAAGTTTATTGCTTTGCCTATATATTTTGTTTACATATATAAAAATTACTAATATAATAATGCATAAAATCTTTTAAAAATATGTATATTGTTGAGAAAGAGAAATGTTTATCTAAATTTAAAGTTTTCTGTATAACTTCTCAAAATAGTCTCTGATCATATCAATCAATTTATGTTAAAATATATTTAATCAGAATTACCAACATATTTTGTTAATTTAATGTGAAAATAAAAAGCTGATAATTTTTTTATTGGAATTTCATTGCAGTTATGAAATCCCGGTTCAGTCTATTTTCACTCATATATCAGAAAATAATTCATTCTTCTGTTAAAAAGAGCTCCCAATGCATCAGCTTTTTATTTATTCATTAAATCAACAATTTACTCTAGATAAATACTTGCATATAATAAAGATGTATATGAGAGATTGTGACCTGGGTCAACTGATGAGTTCTGGTTCAGCACGAAATGCATTTTGGAGGTCATTTGTCTTTTATTATATTTATATGTATTTAAAAAGAATGGGGAAGTATGGAGATGTTTATTATATCTATAAATCAACAATCATTGCAGTATGGAAATATTTTATCAACTATTTTTTAAACAGTAGTATTAGCTACTTCTTAGAAATTTGTTGGTAGTGATTATTATTATATAATCATAATAAAAAAAATTACAATTCATGAAATAAGATGGTACTGTCTCACATAAAGAGTCATTAACAAATTGATGTTTACGGTAGGAATAATATTCATATAGTTTGTATTATTTTTTTTAAAAAATGCTTATAAATTTAATGTTATTGGAATAAGTTTTCATTAGAATTTTATAGTTCCTATAAAATTTCACGCCAAATCTGTTTCTATTCAAATGTCAATCAAACAAATTATAATCAGTGTCAAAAATAATATATTCTTGATATTAAAAAAAAAAAAAGAAACGCATCATTTATTAAATTAATAAAACAAATTAATAAAACATGAAATTAATTTTAATGAAATAAATATTCTAGTAAAACTTGACTATTTGGCAATAGAGATTTTTAAAATGTTTGATAATATAAGTAAAAAGTGTGAATAAATTACATTCTCTCTGGAAAAAATTATTAGATCACTAAACACCACATAACCACTATTGGGAAATCATTTTGGGCACCTCAACTAATATCCTTGAAAATAGTGGAGAAAAAAATAGAATACCATACACTTTCTAATAAATTAAGAAAGCATAAACTTTGAAGAAAATGTGTTGCAGTCACTCTGATACATGAACCATATATGTATTGTAAAAGTCTATATAGTGACCACAATAATAAAGTCATATATAGATAATAGTAAACTCTCTAATAGCTGATGGTGATCAGAAAATAAACCAAAAATTCAACCTCAGCAGTCATAAATAACTATAAATAATAAATGCAATGTCAGTGGTGCTGGTTTAAAAGATGCATATTTTTTATAAATTTTGAGATTAATTTTCATCAAGCCAATGCCAATCATGATTTAAAATATTATAAACGAAAAACTATCAATAATTCTTGCTGAAACCACATACATAAGTGTTAAAATAACTATAAAACTTAGTATATATCAAAAAGTACTGGAATCATTATATTAATGCTGATATCATTAATGCTCAGGTCATATGGCAATATCACTTACACTATCCATCAATAATCTAGGAAAATATATTATGAATCACAAAGTGTTTGAGTTTAATGATGATCATTATCATGTAAATAATTATAAAAAATATTATGTAATGTTTAAATAGTAATTTACAGATATGTAAAATGATAGGTAATTTAGATACAACATATATGTGGGTTATCATACATCAAGTAATATAAAATATTTGAATAATTTTTACTCTCCTTGACTGCATAGGCTAAACCAGACATGGCCATCATATGGCCTGCTGCCTGGATCTGGCCCACATAATGAGTTTATAGCCAATAAACATCACATGACCACCTCTTATGCTTGTGTATAGCTGTTGTTAAAACAGGAAAAACTCACTATATATATTTTGCCACACACAGCAAGGTAGAGTAATCAATGGAGTTTATGTGGACCATGATTAAATTTTTAATATTCTCTGCATGGCACACTGTGGAAATGAAATAAGTGGTACTTTTAAATTGTTATACATAAACTATGATATCTAACTATTGTACAACAATGAAAGTTAAATCCAACTTAGAAATGGAAGCATCTCTTTGATTATTGGAAATAGAGATCTTTAAGAAGATAGTGATATGCAGAAAATGATTCCATGTGTGACTAACCTAGGGTTAACTTCCAATAATTGGTTGAATGGATTTGCGATACTTCTTTATTTTTTTAAAAAATTCCATTATAAAGATTTACAACTTTTGTACTCATCTGTACTCAATATAAACTGTTTGATGTTTAGTAGTGATGTAAAATCCACATTCTTGTAGGCAGAGTTTGCCAGTACATACCCAAGGTCAAGCAATTCGTTATTTTTGTAGTCAAGTGTGCTGAATCAAGTGGCAATGTAGCATAGATAGTAGCTGCAGTTGATAACTGGAAACATCTCCAGGCTGTTTGTAAATGGAAGTAATTGTTTTATTTGTGCTATAACCTCTTCAAGCTCATTCTATTAATTAAATATTATTTGGATTGTTTGCAATACAGTTTGAACATTTATATGTATATAATTATATTTTTATTAAAATATTATTGTATATTAAAAAAAATTTTACTCTAAAGATGACTCCCAAAAAATGAAAAATTGATCTTAAATGCTGTATATTTAATGATGAATGGGAATGGAAATATTTCTTTACTATATGCAATGATAAGGCAATTTGTCTTATTTGCAATTTGAGTGTAGCTGGTTTAAAAGAATGCAACATGAGAAGATATTTTGAAACAAAACATGTAAGTTATGCACAAAATTTAAATGAAGAAATCCAGAAAAAAAACAAGCTGCATATCTCGTAGTAAAATTGACCTGGCAGCAAAATGTATTTACACAGCAAAATTGATTACAATAATCTGCTACTGAAGCAAGTTTTCTAGTAGCAAAATGGATTGCTCAATGTGGAAAAACTTTTGCCAAAGGAGAATTTGTAAGAAAGTGCATGTTGGATGTTTGTGATGTAATGTGTCTAGAAGCTATTGCCAGAAGAATAGAAGATATGAATGCTAATTTAAATGATCAATTACTGAATAATTTAGAATTGGCTTATTTTTATGCAATAGCTCTTGACAAAAGTTGCGATGTAAAGGATAATGCTCAGTTATCAATTTTTATCAGAGCTATCACTGAAGATTTTCAAATTTTGGAAAATTATTCCTAAGAAAGACACAACAAAGGGAGAAGATCTTTTCCAGGAAGTTGAAAAATGTTTTTTAAATACAATATTGACTGGAAAAAATTGGTGAATGTAATAACAAATGGATCACCAAATATGATTGGAAAAATTACTGGTCTCATAAGATGAATTGAAGACAAAATTTCTGAATTGATCCAAATCATAAAATTATACCCATACACTGCATTATTTATCAACACACATTATGCAAAAATATTTTAAAAATCGATCATGTTACAAATGTAGTTGTGAAATTAGTGAATTTCCTTTGATCAAAAGGATTAAAACACAGGCAATTTATTGGACTCCTTGAAGAACTAAATACCAGTTATGTAGATGTACTATATCACAATAAAATCCATTGGTTAAGCTTGGGGAAAGTTTTAAGATGTGTGGGGATCTTCAAGAGAAAATAAAAATATTTTTAACACTTAAAGAAAATGAGGATTTTCTTGAACTATCAGAACTAAATTGGATTTGTGATTTAGCATTTTCTTTGGATATTCTCACACATTTCAATGAATTTAACATATGTTTATAGGGGAAAAAATTATATGCTCATGATTTAATACAAAGGTTAAAAACTTTTCAAATGAAGCTTAATCTTTTTTCTAGAAATCTGGCTAAATGCCAATTTCATCATTTTCCAATGTTAGAGACCATATCATTAAATATTTCAAGAGAAAAGGTTCAAAAATTTAATAACAATATCCTTGCACTAATGACAGATTTTGAGCAGCGATTCGATTGCTTCAAGAAAATTGATAAAATTTTACCTATTATCTGAAATCTATTTTCTGTACATGTAGATGACATTCATGTTGATATACAATTATAAATAATTAATTTACAATGTGATGAATTATTACATGAGAAATATTGAGAAGAGCAATAAAATTTGTGCAATTTTATAAGCAATTGAATGATGGACAATATGGAAATATAAAAAAACTTGCCAAGGAATCTTCAGCTCAACTTATATTTGTGAGCAAACCTTTTCTTTAATGAATTTAAATAAAAGTACAAGATCAAGGTTGAATGATTTACATTTAGAGGTTGTGTTAAGAATAGCTACTACAAGAATAGGATCAGACATTAAAAAAATAATAGGTGATGCAAAGTGCCTCAACACATCACATTAGTTTTTTTGTTAATTTGTTGTACTAAATAAATTACTTACAATTATTCATAAACAAATTACATAATAAAATTTTATTTACTTAAACGAATCATTTTTGTATTTAACATTTTTTAATTTTATTATTTCGTCTCCGTGAAAAAAGTTTTCTTTCTAATCTGGCTCATGGGCAAAAACTGTTGCCACACCTGGGCTAAACCATGTTAAAATGTATAAACATATTACACTTTTTTAAATTCTAACAATTTGAAACAGCTTTAATTTAAATTGCTTTATATTTTCACACTAAGTTCCTTTATGAGCATATTTTAAAACTACATCTTATTTTTATTTTCACTCTATTAGTTATAATATATTTCCATAAAGTGATTGTATCAAAGTAGTTGAGTGGAGAAGATTTGGCATTTGGCAATTAAACTCTAGTAATTTGATATCTATATTTATTGAAAAAATGATGAAAATATGTATAAAACATTGCGAGCTGGCCAACTTATGAGGACTGGTTCAGCATGAAGTGCTCATTTTGGGAATCTTTTATCTTTTTTGCATCTTAAAATATATGTTTCAGTAATGTGTGAGTAATATATTGTAATGGTATATAAATATGCCGTTACATTAATTTAAAATAAAATCTTAAAGTTCACAAATAAAAATAAAATCTATTAAAAAAAACAACTAAACGCTAAAATTAAAATGTTTTGTTAAACGTATATATTCGCACAGATGCAAAACTTTAAAAATATTTTAAAAAACAAAACAAATAAATAAGTATTTGAACGTACTTTTTTTTATAAAAAAGTACAAGATTTAAAGATAAAATATTTTTGTAGATGGAAATGATTGTTTATTAATTATCCAAAAGCTGTGTAATTAAAAAGTCAGATGAAAAATAGATAAGAGAATAAAGAGATTTTAGCTTGACCAATGGAAGCAAATAAAGGCCCGGACCATAACGAAAAAATGGAACAGTGACGTTTTTGTTCATGGAATCCATAGGAGGACTATAAAAAGAAAAATATTGAGTTCCAGTCAGTTCCAACTTGATTTTGTGAGAAGAACGATAAGACACACTTGTCGTTCTCTCTCATTTATTTTAAAAAAATGAAAAGACTGTGATACCAGGATTTTTCCAGCTAAAGATGCCTTCAGATAAACCGGGTTTCAAATAAAGATTCTGTGGAAATTAACACCAGGAACCGGGACCTGTTCTACCATAAGCTATATGAACTAAACAATTTTTAAAATCATAAAAAAAAAAAAGAATAATTAAGAACTTTCGTCAGGGTTTGACAAATTTAAACAAGCCAACTTAAATGTTAAAATGGACTCTTATCTGATTTTTGTAAGTTTCAAATCAATTAATAATGTTTAATTTTATATGTTTGCGTTTGATAATAAAATCATTTCCATTTATTATTTTATTTGTATTAATATTTATTGTTTAAATTTTAAATGAGGAAATTTAAGGTTGGGTATAAACATTGCATAGATTCATTATCGGTTGATTATGTTGTGGTTTTCACATTCGATTAGAATATATAAGTCATCGATGTCACTGCGGCATCTTACGATGAATGCTATTGGGTTTGTGTATTCCCTATGCAATTGACGTTAGATGATTTTGTATTTTGATCAGTTGTGTTTATTTTGAAATGTTTTTAACCGTGGAATCTGTGCAGCCGATCTATACTCGACATTATAAAACAAATTGTATAAAATTCATCTGTGCGAACATATCTAAATGTTAAATTTAAGTCGGGCGTGAATGGCTATATAGATTTGTAAAGTTATATATATAGTTTAAGGGAGGGTAATCTTAGGTTATTTGTTTTGTAGTTAAATTGGGTCAATGGATTAGATGTATTGATGTAATTAGTAAATGTAGCAGGAGATCCGCTATGGGCAGGATTGCATATATACACTGCACACCCCCTGTTTGCCTAATGGAATTGGATAGTAAGATGGAAGACGCGGTCCATTCCTATGGAGTTTTTTGTTTATTGTTCTTCTCGCCAACAGATGTAGCATTCCTGTTTGGTTGAGAGACAATGTCTTCTCTAACTATACTGTTCAGATGTACATTCCTGACAGTATAGTATATTTAGTGCTGTTGTATTTTCATGCTACATTGAATACATTAATGTATCAGACGGATTGATGCCGGTTTGACTGCGAACTTTTGGCCTAAGGTTAAATAAGGGAAAGAATATTTTCTTTTCAAATGCAGATCTATGTAGTCTATTTACACTCGACCCTCTAAATAAATATTAAACTCATTATTGCAATCTATTTAAAATTAAAGGTTAATATAAAAATATAAAATGTTAAATATATTCCTCAAAGTTATTTATATGTGCGTTAATAAATATTGTTTCTGTGTTAATTACTGGCAGTGGCTTTTATTTTTATATATATACAAACTAAACAAGTTATTTCTTATCTCTGCGTCTCCAAGAGCTAGTGACAATGGGCTAACGATCTAAATATTTAAATAAAGTGGAATCTTAACAGCACGTATCTGCCTACTTTATAAATTTTTCTAGGCTCAAATGCCTAGATGGCGCCCTTGTAGTGCAGATTGCGGTTAGATTTGATCACTTTCTTTTGGATCATTATAATATATATATTGTAATGTGATGTACCGTTTTCCATATATATATCTTATGCATATATGTAATCTTGTAAGATTGCATGTATGTATATATAACGATACACGTAAATGCGTAATTGTTTAAAAAGAAAATTCGAAACTTATTCCATTTTATCGCCCAGCATATTTATGAGCATCAATTTATGACCTCAAGTGCCAATCCTATATTTCTATAAGAATTATGCTGGGAGAGCTGGAATACCAATATGGAAATGCCCCTGGACTAGCTCTGCTTAGGGCTGGTGATTGACAAATTGACGGAAATCTATGAGGAAAGAGGTTACTATACTTTAATATGCTTGATATACTATTCTAAATTCTTTCTACTTTTACAAAAACTAGACCTAAATAAAACAATACCAATAAACATACACTTCATTTTTAAATTTGTACATTTTATTTTACCATAATTAAATATTTTGTGCTCTTTATTTTAAGAAAAATGCATGCATACACACACAGCTTAGATATTTATAAAATCACATGAATAAAACATATATCAGTTTATACTAGTAAGAAAAATCTTTTTTTTCCTTTGATTCTTTCTTTTTTTTTTAAAGCTTATGTATATCGTTCATGATAATGAAGTTTGTAAAGAAAGTAAATTATAAGAAATAGACGCTATCTGGAACACTAATTACATATTGTTGAATGGGTATGTACATGCATTTCTTTTCTTCCCCAGGGAAAACGATGGATTATTAAAAGTAAAAAATTTCATTTGTTTTGACTCCTTTTTATAGCACTTATGTACTGGCGATTAAATTGGGTTATTTATTCCGGCTGTTCTATATTTTTGCTTGTTGATTTCATTCCTTTGTTTCTTTATTTAGACTTCGGATCAATTGGTTTCTATCTTCGTCGGTTACTTTTCCTGCAGCCACCTTCGGACCTTCATGGTGCAGGATGGCACTGCCTGGGACGCTTACGCTTTCTTAAGCCAGCTTGCCCACCATTTTACCCTCCATTTCTCTCCACAAAATCTCTCTCGCAGCAGTCTCTACAAAAATCAACAATAGAATGAATCTTTTTAGCAAGTTCTGCCACTCAAAAATCCGGATTCTTTTCGAACAAAAACTTTTCGCACCTCCGAATCTAATTTTGTTCTTTTGTTTCATTGAAATTCTTTTGAATCTGAATTTTAATTTCATTAATCAAATTCCTTAAACATCGATCAAGTTATTTTTGATATTTTTTTTTCATCTAACTTTTCCAAAATGAAATTGAAAAGTTTCCATCTTGAAAAATAAAGTATATTTCATATCTGCATTTATATATATTTTTTATTTATTATTCTATCTAGCAAAATATATACATGCGTTCTCAAAAAAAAAAAACGAGCACACATACCCCCCTCTTCTGTTTATTTTAACTTTTTTTTTAAAAATTCCTATTTAGAATTGTAAATTTATATATAACAAAGGAAATATAAATATGAAGAAGAAATAAATTTAATTAATCGGGCTATATACCGACGCATAAAGGAAATTTTACTTTTTGAAACAGGGATCGAACTCAGCCCTGTTTCAATATATATATATATATCAAGTTAAATTTAACTATATTTTTTAAAAAAATGTGTATATAAAGTTAAGTAGTGAAATTTTGTAATTCATATCATGTCACAAAATACAATGAAGTATTTTTTGTTGTTGTTGTTCAAAAATATTGCTATTTAAATTTTTTAAATTCAGATGATCTAACTAAAACATGGGTAAAACTTTATCATTGAATAATTGTTTCATATCAGTATGAATCTAAGTGGATATTGTAAAGATATTTGTAACTAAGATAGAATTAATGTCTTCTAACCCAAATTTTTATTTAAATATGGTCTAATTAAAATAGCTTTTTAAATCTTTTTAGCTTTTCTATTGTGAATATAATTAATCATTTTTATAAGATCTTTTTTCAAACTTATGTCCTGTCTCTCATGAATGTGAATAAATAGATGATCTTTTATCATATTTGTGTTGGTTAATTTTGTATAAATTGAATTCTTTGTATAAATTGAATTCTTTGTTCATCTATATAATTATTTCTGATATTGTTAGCTGGAAATGATTACTCACATTTTTAAAAACTTTTTATTAATCCTTAAACATTATTTTACTCTTTTTAGAAGTATGTTTAGATCTATTTCTTTACTTTCACCTCTTGTAATATTTCCTGAAGTTCTGATGCATTATTTGCAAAAATAATCACTCAACTGCAAAATCATTTTCTTGAGAAGAAAATTGATGACTATGAAATGCAAAGAATATACCTTTTTAAATTTTAAATTGATAAATTTTAAACACATGCTTGTGTAAAAATAATTGCAGCCAAGGGTATAATAGTACAATGCCAAGTGTTTGCTATGTGAACTAAAATTTAATATATACATATATTTAATATTGTTTTGCAAACTAATGATTAAATGTATTAATTGGTTTTGAAATAGTAGATATAAAGACCTCGCATTACTAAAGCAAAAAAAAAAAGAGAGAGTATAGGAATATTGAAATCAGACTTTCAAACTCTCTACCACTATTCATTCCACTTTATACAACTGATACACATGACCACATATATGTGAAAAAAATAATTGATTTCCAGTAGCATATTTTGTGCTGAACCAGCCCTCATCAGTTGGCCAAATCACCTTCTCCCACACATAAATACTACAATCAGTTCTCAGTTTATATTAAGATAGCAAATCTTCAAACTTTAATGGACAAACTTCAATCTTCTCCACACTCCTACTCTTCAGCCATTCATATTACTAAAAATCTGAGAATAGAATCCTCAAAGTCCTTGTTGATGTGAATATTATTGTGATATCAATGTTGACTCTAAATCACTTTGATCCCTCACATATAGAACTCTAATATATCTCAGCAGGCAGAAGAAGGATGGGTAGAATATATGTAATATTTAAATACATTTATATTGTCTATATTAAACTTTATGTAATTAGAAAAGACTTGAACTCAAACTTTCTACAGCTATCCACTCCATCTTATGATTACATACATGTGAAAAAGATAAATAATTTCCAATATGTATTTCAGGCTGCATCAGCACTCATCAGTTGGTCCAGATTATCATCTCCCACACATATACACAATCAGTGCTCATTTTATATTAAGATAACAAATCTTCAGACTTTAATGGACAAGCTTCAATCTTCTTCATGCTCGTACTCTTCAGCCATCTATATCATTGGAACATCTGAGAAATGGATTGCTCAAAGTCCTTGTTGATGTGAATATTATTGTCATAGCATTGTTAACTCTAAGTCATTTTCACCCCTCATATATAGGATTTTCATATATCTAAATATACAGAAGAGTGATGGGCAGAATATAGGCTGAAGGTGTAATATTTAAATGCATGTACATTGATCCGTACTCAGATTTTATTCACTTCATCTTATACTATTAATACACTTGAGCATTCCATTCTCAGATTTTTAATGATATGAATGGCTGAAAGTTAGAGGGTGAAAAAGATTGAAGATTGTCCATTAAAGTTTGAAGATTTGCTTAATATAAACTGAGCACTGATTGTATATGTGTGGGAGATGGTGATCTAGACTGATTGATGAGTGCTGTTTCAGCAATGAAATATGTATATTGAAGGTTATTTACTTTTTCACATGTATGTGGTCATGTGTATCAGTTGTATAAAATGGAGTGGATAGCTATAAAAAAGTTTTAAAGTCTGAGTTCAAGCTCTTTTTAATTACATTATTTATTATGGACTATATATATATATATATATATATATATATATATATATATATATATATATATATATATATATATATATATATATATATATATGATATATATATATATATTACATTCAGCCCTTTTCTGTACATTTAGATGGATACATTAAGGTCCTATATGTGAGGGGTCAGAGTGACTTAGAGTCAACATGGGTATGATAATAATCTTGGTCCCAACAAGAGCTTTGAGCATTCCATTCTCAGATTTTCAATGATGTTGATGGCTGAAGAGTTGGAGTGTGGAGAAGATTAAAGCTTGTCCATTAAAATTTAAAGATTTGCTATTTTAATATAAACTGATCACTGATTACATGAGTGTGAGAAATGATAATGTGGCTGAACTGATAAGGGCTGGTTCAGCATGAAATATGCATACAGGAAATCATTTATCTTTTCTATATGTATGTGATCATGTGTGTCAGTTGTATAAGATGGAGTGGATAATTGTAGGAAGTTTGAACGTCTGAGGTCAAATCCTTTCTAATTACATTTAGTATAGACAATATACATGTATTTAAATATTATATATATATATATATTGTAATGGTATGAAAAGTAGAGCTGCTATAACCTAACTTAGAGATGCAGGTAGAGGGGTTCGAACCTCACCTATTCCTCCAGATTGCTACTAAGCAACTTATTCCCCAAACCTCACTAGGATTTATTCTTAATGTATGCCTGGTGGTCAGAGGGAGATGAGAACACAAAAAGAAATTTGAATATGTATATAATGACCAGGTTTACTGAAGAAAACAATGCTACAGAATTTTAATAATAGTGAATGAAAGACAAAAGAGAAACTTTACATTCACAGAGTACATCAAATTGATTAGTTGTGCTATAGGCTATTCTTTGCAATCATATCCAGATATGAAAGAAAAACCTTTTAAAGAAAAAACACAAATTCATATTATAAGTTGGAAACATTTTTAGCCAATGGACAGGTTACATGATTGAAAGAGAGACAAGCATGATTAACACTATGGTGTGAGTACAGGGTTTGGATAGCTGGCAAAACTAACTAACATATTCTTAGGAAAGCATTGAAATACCGCTCTCTGCTACTAACTAAAATTCAATAGTGACCCCCCCCCCCATGGACATTTTCCATCTTGATTGAAACATTTCAATATTTTGTAGAGAAAGTTTTTGAAAAAAATATAAAATATTGTGGCCTAAGGTGATCGAATGTTATGGGAAATGATGAGTCCTGAGACACAATGGCTACCAAGAAGCTAACATGACTTTGGATAGTTCTCTGTCTCTAAACTGAGTTAGAGAAAAATGGAATTAGTTCGCTAACCACATGATCCAAATTCAGGAAGGGAGTTTGTTGCTTATGTCCAGTTATATACAATTTTATTAATCTTCATTGCGATCCCAAGGCAGGTATATTAGCCTATGTAGACTTGGTGAGAAAAGCACTGAAATATGCAGAGACATACCCACATATCACCCAGTATGCAATATAACATAAATACAGTCAAACAACCTTTAAAATTAAAAAAAAAAAAACTTGGTAAATGGTACAAAACATTATGAAAGTCTAACCAAGTAGAAAAAATCCCTTATAAAATAAATGTTACTTTTTATTCAATAAAATAACAATCACTTATGCAAAGGGAAAGATATGTTAAAAATTAGTTAATGTTCAGCCAGTCTACCACAGAGTTAATACAATTTTTTTTCTAAAACTTTAATATTGATAAATATGGGTAACTGTACTCTCTCTTTTACAGCTAGATGAAAAACAAAAGTTTTATGTTATTTTACTTTCTTTAAAAAATACACATATATATTTGTAACCTTTTGAATTGAATTAAAGAGAAACGTCATGGCAAAGAAATATAGGTAAGGGTCTTTCTTTTTCTCTTCTAACAAAAAAAAAACAACTAAATCAAATCTTTAATCATTAAATCTCAAGTCCTATACCAATAAACTAGAATTTTATTGGTAACATTGCATTATTGATTTAAAAAAAAGGGGGTGGTGGTGGATTGTTTGTGCTTTCTGCATTTTGTTTTTCTTTTTATCTTTTTATATATATATATATAAAAATGGTAAAGGTTTATCTTAGTGGCCATGGCCATGCCTCCCATGTTCGCCCTCTATTTTTTAAAATTAAAACTATTTTTGATTTTAAAGTAACCAAAATTAATATTTCAGAATAATTAAATATAATAAACTAACCAAGTTAAAATATTAGGTATTTGTAAACTATTTACTGTACAGCCTGTGGCGGTGCCGTTTCTGTGTAAAAACACAGAATAATACCACTTTTGCGGCTGCACCTTATGGCTAATACATGACTAGCGATCGTATTAGCCACTTAACAAGAAACAATAGATGTAGTGGTTAAAATCCATGGCCAATTACTTCCACGGTCCTAACCCTACGTCTAAAGTATCAACACTAGATGATTGTCTAGTTTGCTGCTTATTTCATCATGGCATGAGTTCCTACGCATAGGGATTAAATTTGTATTCTGGCTCAAATTTAATCTGAGAGGGTGTGCACTGGAATGGTTTGCAACTGCTTGTTTGTTGATGTTTATGATTTTCTGTATTTCCCAACTGAGATCTTTTGGCCTACTAGTAATTATCAGTGTATTCTTGAGATTTGTCCAAGCTTTTTTGTTTTGGTGTTTGTTGATATTTGGAACCCAAAAAATCTATGTCAATATCTCTGTCAGATGATTGTAGTTGTTGGCAAAAAAGTACTGTTTCTGTCGCGACTCGGACGAGAGTAACAAAAGAACAAAATGGCTACCACATTATTGCAATAGGGGGATGTCCGAAAAAAGCAAGAAAAAGATGACACAGTTGATTCGGTTTAGTCATATGTGATGAATAAAATTTATTATTTGATTTAAAAGAATCTGTGTTTTGTTTGTGATTCTTTTGATCTATAAGTCAATTAAGTAACACCCAGAATGTCAGTGTTCAAAGGGTAGGGCTTTACATCCGAGTGTGGTGGAGTTGGTCAGACAGGTTCATATTCTTCTCAAATCAATCGACAACTTTACGCTTCTTTCGGTCAGAAGAGAATCGACTCTCCTGATTAATATATTAATCAAAATACCAAACAATTCTTTTCGTTTATAAGCAAATACAGACATCTGAGGTGGAGTTTGTTGGACAGCTTTGACTTTTTTTTGTTGCTAAATCAATCAACACAACAAGACATCTGTTTAAAAAAAAACCCAGTATATTAAAAGGCAAAAAAAAAAAAAAGAAAATCGTATGTAAAGCAAATTGTGTATATTTGAGATATTCCAAAAAAGAAGTTAAAACTGTCTCTTATATTTTGAAATGTATTGAATCCAAACCAAAAAAAAAAAAAAAAAAGGCGTCTGTAAAAAAGAATGGAAATCCAAAAAAAAAAAAAAAAATACATATGTCAAAAATTATGTACTTTTGAGATCCAAAAACAAAGGTCAAAGTGTCCATTATAGTTTTAAATTTATCAAATGAAAACAAAAAAAAAAAAAATTATGTCCAAAAAAAAAACAACAACAACAATATATTAAAAAGAAAAAATTACAGCCGTATGTCAAAATACGATATATTAGAGAAAGAAAAAAAATCTAACGGCCCAGTAATGTTATATCGCTCTAGTTTTAACTAGAAACAGCACCACCAAAGGCTACACAATTAATACTTTACAAATACCAAATATTATAATGAAGCGGTGCATATCTACATGCAGATATACTTGCTTCATATTTACTTTAATTTAACTTATCTCCCATCATAGATATATAATTTATTTGTTAATACCTGCACACATTTGAAATATGCACATGTGTGCATGTACAATTTTCAGTCTTTGAAAGATTAAAAGCTGATTGTTCAAATCATGCTATATTTTATTTTAGGAAAGAATATACTTAGCTAAAAGTATTTCAATAACAATATTTTGATGAAAAGAATTTTGTCAAAAATACAATCAAAAAAAATGTTTAATACAATGGGAGAGGGGTTGGAAGCCATTAGGGAAAGGAACATAAGTGCCATATTTCCCTATCTATACATACAATCGGCAGTAATAGTTACAGTTCGACACCACATCCTGTGCAGAGTTTAAGGTAGTGTAATATAGCATGATTTGAACAATCAGCTTTTAATCTTTCAAAGACTCAAAATTGTACATGCACATATGTGCATATTTCAAATGTGTGCAGATATTAATAAATAAATTTTATATCTATGATGGGAGATAGATTAAATTAAAATAAATAATGAAGCAAGCATATCTGCAAGTAGATATGCAACACTTCATTATAATATTTTAACTTGGTTAGTTTATTATATTTAATTATTCTGAAATATTAATTTCAGTTACTTTCCAAATCAAAAATAGTTCTAATGCTAAAAATTAGAGAGCAAACATGGTGGGCATGGCCATGGCCACTAAAGTAAACCTTTCCCAAAAAACATATATATGAAATACTTAATTATAGGAATATAATAGTAATCAAATTTCAGTAAAACATTTTTTTTAAACCTCGTCGCCATTATACGTATTAAGCCCAACACCAATTACAATATTTTAAAAAAGAAAAAAAGAACAATTTATAAAATATCATTTACAAGAGATGAGTATATAAATTTCAAACATATAAAAAACCCATATATCTAGATTTACTTCGAGAAAAGACAAATATATTTCAAATAAGGTGATAGTTGCCTGTAACTAGCATGCGTGTGTCAAGATGGGTTCTGTTGATGTTGCATGGCAGTTCTTTTTGATTCTTGAGGTTTATTTCGTGTTTTCCATGGAAAGAATTAATTAATATGGGGTGGGCATTTGTCAGGCATTTTTCATGTTTCTCTGGCTGGCTCACATCTTTACAACTCCTGTCCCAGAGATGGGAGAGCGAAGACAAAGAAAGCTATCTCCACATTTCTGTAGAGTAACACAGTTCTAAATTTGAATACATGTAGAGCAAACAAACTACAGCAACAATAAAAGGCAGCAAGCAGAATTTCAAAAATGAATTTTTTTTTTTTTAATAATTATCAGCCGACTTCTAGAAATTCTTAATATAAGAGTCCTTCGCAAGAGCTTCAGCAGGTTTCCAGATTGAAGAACAAAAGAAAAGTTCTTTATTTATACCTCTTTTCCCCAATTATATTTTAAATTAAACTACTTATTAGTAGCTTATTGTTTCAAAATTTCCCTGTTATCTATTTTTCTTTTAATTAAAATAATTGCTTTCTTAATCGATTCTGTTTAATTACGAAAATTTATCTTATCTCTTTCTGCCATCATATTTTAAAAACAAAAAAAAAAAATTAAAAAAAAAATTTTTTTTCCTATTTTTTTATATTTTATTTCATCAACTTTTCCCTTTTTTAAAATAATTTCACTTAAAATAATATATAACTATTGACACAGGTCATTCTTTAAGTTTGAGAAAAACATACATTCACTGTGAGTGGACTTAGGGTCTTAGCTAGTCCACAGTGAATGGCAAAGCCAGCACATATATAATTGTATATATATATATGCACAGCTTCAATATGTATATAAAATTTTTGAAAGAAGTCTTTTCTTTTAAATTTATATAAATTTGCAGTAATACATAATATAATTTTAATACTTTTTCTATATAGAATAGAAAGTAATATATAAATATATGGAAGAGTTAAATGTGTTAATGATGAATAATGAGAATACTTCAATATTTATGAAAAGGTATTGTAACGATCCGGAGAATAGACTTACGTAAACTGCACTACAGGGCGCCATCTAGGCATTTGAACCTAGAAAAATTTATAAAGTAGGCAGATACATAAGTAAAAAAAAAAATTTTTTTTTTTTTAAATTTTGATTCCGGTCGTTAGCCCATGTCACTAGCTCAGTGGAATAGCAGAGATTAAATAATATAATCTAAGAGTATATAAAAAAAGAATAAAATAAGCCACTGCCAGTAATTAACATACAAACATTTATTAACGCACATATATAAGATTTAAAATTATTTTAGCATCAGTTTACCTTTTAAAATTTAACTTACATTTTTAACTTTGATTTTAATTTACATTTTAATTTTTACAACTTTACATTTTAATTTTTTATAAGTTCGCACAGAGGAGTTTATAAAAGTTTGTTTTAAAATGTTGAGTATAGATCGGTTACATAGATTACAACGGTTAAAAACATTTCAAAATAAACATAAACGATCAAAATATAAAATCATTGATACCGACAATTGCAGAGGGAAATTTATAAGTAACCCAATAGTATTCACCATAAGATACTTGCATTGTCACCAATAACTTAAAAGACATCCGAATAAATACATTATAGATACTCACCGTAAGGTATCATTATTTATCGAATGTCTATATATTTTGATCAAATATGAAAACCCAAAACATACTTAACCGATAACCAATCCATGCAAGCATCTATAAACAACTTAAATTTAATGCATTTTTATTTAGGGTCGAGTATGAATAGACTACATAGATTTGCATTTGAAAATAAAATATTATATCCCTATTTAACCCTAGGCTAAAATTCGCAGTCAACTGCCATCAATTCATCTGATATATTGATGTATTCAATGTAATACGGAATACGGCAGCACCAAAAAGATTAAGAGAAGACATTGACTCTCATCAGATAGGAATATTACATCTATCTAATGAGAAGAACAATAAAAAAAAACTCCATAGAAAGGAACTGCGTTCTCCGTCTTATAATTCCTTCCATAGGCAAACGGGTGAGTGCGGCATATATATAAACGATTCTGCCAGTAGCGAATCTCCGACTACATCTACTAACTACATCAATATATCCAATCCATTGACCCAATTTAACAATGACACAAATAACCTAAGATTACCCTCCCCTAATATAACTTTACAAATCTATACAGCCATTCACGCCCGACTTAAGTTTAACATTTATATAATTTAACTTAATGGAAAACAGAAATCATAATAAAACTTAAAGAACAAAAAATAAATAAATGGAAATGATTTTAAATAAAAAAAAAAAAATCAAATAACATTATTAATATTAATTTACATTGGTCAGATAGGATTCTATTTGTATTTTTTTATATATGGAAAGTTTTTAATTTAATGTTCATAAATTATAAAGTTCTTACGGTTTTTTAAACAGTTCATCTTTATACTGGTCCTCGCCGTTTGAACATGATATCCCATGCCGTCCTAAAAAGATTGGTATCCATTTAGCCGTTGTTTTATTTATTCATTCGGAGGTTTTTTAGTTTAGTTGGTCCTCAATGTAGAAAATGATGGTTCATTTCTCTTTCTTTCTTTGGCAAAACTGAAGGGATTGAAGAGTGCATCTTTTCCATCCCTTCTCATTCACTTCCGCACTAACACATATCTGTCACATCGTAAATAATCTATCATCCTTTAATAATTTCCAAACTTGTCTTTTTATATTAATTTGAAGGATTGAATTTACATTGCGTCATCAATGAGATGGTCTTTTCGCTGAGGTCCGATTCCACTGCTTTTCTCTTCATTGGCTATTAGTTTCTATTGTTTTCCTATCTGACCGATGCTTTTACATTTAAATGCCCAAGGCTAGTTTACATTTCTAATTAAAACAATCATTTCCATTTCTGATTAATTAATGTTTTCCAAGATTAAAGATATATTTTTATCTCTAAATCTTTTTAAGTTTTTGTTTTTAAAATACCTTTCTATTTTTAATAAAGTTTTATTTTAATATATATATATTTTTTATCTGTGCGATTTAAAATACGAGTTTAAGATGATTTTTTAATTTTCAGTTTTTAATTCTTAAAAAAAATTTTTTTATTGGCAAACTTTTTTTTTATGTTTACTAATAAAAAATAATGTAATGTACGTATGTGCCCGTTACAATGTACGTATGTGCCCGTTACAATATATTGATGATTACTTGTTAATTTTTAACAAAAGCCAAAGTCAAATAGATTTTTCTTTGAAGAAATTAATAATTTAGATATAACATAACATTTGCAATAGAAAAAGTAAACAAGTAGCAATATATGGATTTTCTGTCAATAAAGTCATATACTAATGTTAAAAAAAAAATTTCCATATCTAAAAAAACTAATATAGATTAGTAATATAACTGGAATTTGAATATGAACAAAAAATATAAAATAAATAGTATTAGTTCAAGAATGTATAGAGTTATAAATTATTGCTTGAATAAAAAAGATTGTAATAAGCAAATAGAGTTAATAATAGTGAATTGAAAAATAATGATTATCTAATGAAAGTTATATTTTCATAATAACAGAAAAAAATAATCATAAAAAAATAAATGCAACAAAGAAAAATATTGACGTGTACAAAATTATAACAATATTGTAAAAAATATAAATAAAATTATCTGTAAATTAATAAAAATATTAACAATATAATAAAATTTAAAGTAATAAATAAAAAAATAAAGAATATATTGAATATGTTGAACAATAAATATATTGAAAATATAGAAAATTGTATAAATGAAGATTATAAAATTGCATATAAAATATGTCAAGCTAACAATACCAGAAGTAATTATGTAGGTGAAACAAAGAATTCAATTTATACAAGATTAACTCAACACAATTTGAAAAAGATATGAAAATGATTAATTATATAACAATAGAAAGGATAGAAAAATTAAAGAAGCTATTTTTAAATAAAGGCTTAGTTTTGAAGGTATTACTTTTATAAAAAGGCTGTTTATTAATTTAAATAAAATATATAGATTAAAAATTAATATAAGATGTAATTTTAAAAGATGCTCATAGAAGAAGTAAGTATAAAAATATAAATTAAAAATTCTTTCAGTTAAAGTTATTTAAAGTTGTTAAGAGTTTAAAAAAAAGTAAAGTTATTTTTAAAACATTACAAATTAAAAAAAATCTTTTTTTTTTTTTTTTTTTTTTTTTTTTTTTTTTTTTTTTCTTTTTTTTCCCTTCCCCCTTTTTTTTCCCCCTTTTTTTTTTTTTTTTTTTTTTTTTTTTTTTTTTTTTTTTTTTTTTTTTTTTTTTTTTTTTTTTTTTTTTTTTTTTTTTTTTTTTTTTTTTTTTTTTTTTTTTTTTTTTTTTTTTTTTTTTTTTTTTTTTTTTTTTTTTTTTTTTTTTTTTTTTTTTTTTTTTTTTTTTTTTTTTTTTTTTTTTTTTTTTTTTTTTTTTTTTTTTTTTTTTTTTTTTAAAACATTACAAATTAAAAAAAAAAATTATATAATTATATTACATTATTAATTAAGCATATTTAAAGCTATAGTGAAATAATTAAAATGATAGAAATAAATTAAATTATTAAAAAGTTTAAAATGCAGAAAAAAAAAATATAAATATAAAACAATTTATGCAAAAAAAATCATTTAAAAGTAATATTAATATAAAAGATTAATATTTATAAATTGATTTAAAATGTATAAGAATATATAGCTACTGGGATCATTAAAAATTATATATTTTTAAAATCTATAAAATAAGATATTTTGTATATGTTTTTATATATAAGTACATATGTATACATAAGAATTAATTATGTGGTTATATATAATTGAATATTGTAGCTCTGATGAAGACTGCTTAACAGTTGAAATTGTAAAAAAGAAGGAATATATTTTATTTTATAAATTGCTCTGTGAAGTGTTCATTTAAGGTGTATATGGTATTTTATAGAGTCATTATTGTAAAATCACACCTTCATTGGATTGGAATGTGAAACAAATGAACAATGTAAGACATTCTAAGAGCATTTTATAGTGATCTTGAACATGATTTTCAAACTTTAAAATAAAAATGTTAAATGTATCAACATAGTATGCTGAACATGCTTTTGATTCTTTTAAAATATTAAACAAGCTGTTCTTAGTCTACATGTTGTATGTATTTATTTTTTTAATTACATTTTTCCGTGAAAAGATTAAAAAGGTTGGAATAACTTTGTTTTTTTACTTAAAAGACATTTTAAATAAGTGTAAGGTTGATTGCTTTCATCAGGAAAATATGGCAAAGAATAAATTATCTTGGAGGATTACAATTAGAGTTGAATTACTCTCAGAAAGTTTTCTGCAGAAGTTAAAGACAACATCATAAAATGACAAATAAATAATCAATGTGCTCTATATACATGTGAATATATTTGTGATTAACATATCAATTTGTATAGTCATTGCAAAATTAATCTCTCATGTATTATTATTATTGTCTTTTTATCTTTTTTTCTTCTGGAATATGAATGACCATATTCAGTCATATGTTTACTAATGCTGATATGATTTCATTTATGTTAATTGCTTACATATTTTTGATTCTTTTCTTGGTAATTGCAATTTAATATTAAATACAGCTTTCCCAATATATATATCTTTAAATATTCATTTTATACATGTATATTTATATAATCTTTCCAGGTGCTATAATAATAACTTCACATCTAATATAATACTTAATACTTGTAAACAACATATATATATATATATATACATATATATATATAATCCTAAAGAAGTGCTGAAAATAGGTTTAAGAGATTGAGATCTGGATCAACTGATGAATGCTGGTTCAGCATAAAATATGCATCTTGAGGATCATTTGTTTTTGTCACATGTCTTTGGTCATATATTTCAGGAAAATTGTGAAGAAATAGAGGTTTAAAGTATTTAATATATATATGTTGTAACCTGCAAATATAGTTAAGAGACATGAATCAAAAGAGACCTTATAATCAAGGCCACCACTTTGGTCATCAAAAACATATTCCAACTATGACCTTTCAAGAGGTGCAGGAACCAAAGGTCACTGAGATAGGCAATGTAATATCTATGGATTTTACACATAGTATGAGTTGTCTTATAAAGAACATAATATCTAATTATGATTACTAAAATTTCAGGTTCTTATATCAACTTAAATCTTATCTCAAGAGTTTTTATTTTTACTTTATTTAAAATTTAAAAGATTTAGGTTCTTCTTACAATTTTAAATAATTTCATTTCAGGTTCTAAATGCCCATATCTCAGGAATCAAAAATAAAATGTACTTGGCACAAGAAAAATGATAATGGTAGTATATTTTAAAATTATGAAAAGGGAATAATGATACAAACTATCCATTAAACATTTACCTTCTTCTTTTAGCTTTATCACTAAACATTTGCATCTTAGATAAGCAGAAATATGAATATACAATAATGAAGTATTTAATTATTTTAAATAACTTATGACTAGCAGATAAAACATTTCTAACATATCTTAAAGTTCTTCAAAGTAAATATTTCATTTATTTTGATATAAACTTACAACAAATACGAACATGGAGTAACGCAGCAAGTAGAAAAGATATATTTTATGCTACCAATTACATTACAATGCATTTGAAGTAAAGCAAATAAGCACAGCATAATAAACAAAAGAAATAAATACATTCTATGTGATCATTAAGAGATACTCTTATTAAATAATGACTGATACAACTTTATATTAGATTTTCTGAGTAATAAATGTGATAATGTAATAATGGCAATGAAACAGAAATGCATTTAATTAAAAGCAAAAATATTTATTTACAATATAAGATAATGTTTATACAATAAAAATATTTATTTATAATAAGGATCGTTTTTTCAAATTTAATTAGACTAAACGAAATATGGATACACTTGACAAATAAAATATCTCTGTAAAACATTCCTAAAGAATTTACAATACCCATCATTACCTAAAAGTTCTTACATTTATATAAAAAGGTCTTTTTCAACATTATGCACTCAGAATAAAATAATACAGATATGTGCTTATATGCAGGCCACCGGTAAGATATTATATACTTTACAAAGTAAAAACTAACTTTGAAAATCAGTACAGAAATACACTTATGAGAGATTTTATCAAGACAGCAAAAATATTATACAAAATAATTATGTTGATATAATGTTACAAACACCTATAATGGGGCAAGGAAATGATTATGCTCGATACTCACAATATACTTTAAATTTAAATTGTAATGGGGCTAATAATATATTATAAGATTGGACATGCCTTCAGATATTATACCAAAATATGCATTATATTAAATTCCAGACAAAATGAATAATGATAAATATCAATAAGCACCCAGTAACTTGACCTGGCAGTGCTGAAAATGAGAAAGACACTCTCTCATGGAGGGGCTGAACAGGACATTACCATGAATAGACACACAGTAATTATACACACAGTAATTATATGCAAGCATTGCTGGCAAATAAGCAAGCCATGCTCTCCTTCATGGAGAGGCTAAATGTATGCAAAAGTAATATACTATCCACATAAAATTGCCCAAATGGATGCCACTATAGTACAAGGCATGGATTTGATAATGATAGTAAATAAATAATTAAACATCTCACACACACATATAAAGGCATACAAGCATATATTTGATCTAACACTCTGTGCACACTAACAAATCATACGATAATAACATTAAAATTTTATAAGCTAACTCAATTCTCATGCTGACGTTCATAACATTCTCATTAAACATATCAGATATGAAAAAAGGGCTGTAATATCCGGGGTACAATAATTCATCTAGGCTGAAACAATAAATATTAGAAGTCTAAATAATAATAAAATAACTTGAAAAAAATAAATCTTTTTACCTGATATTTTTTATCCCAATTTTGTTCACATATGCATGTCATCATATTTTATAAAACAATTCAAAACAAAGCAAACTCTTCCATATAATAGTGCCATCTTGTGCTAACAAGAGCAATCAATGGATGCCAGAAGGCTTGTGCATAAAATCCCTATGTAGTGCTTACTCATCCAATATCCCCAGAATAGTTTCTGGCTTGTGGCCTTCATCAGTGAGGAGCCTTGGATCTGAGAGCACTGCACCTAGATCTTAGGATCTAATACAACCCTCCAGCACTCACCTTTTAACTCTATTTAACTACAAAACTATGAGAATGAAATTGAAAACACAATTAATATTTTCAATCCAAGCTCAATAGCTTATATAGTCATATGGGTCTGAACTCAATTCAGCACTCATACATTTTGGTGTCTTTGGCTCTTTAACAACCATAGCCACCACTATCCCATTAGGCAGGATTGGTATTAAACCACTAAACATCACATGATCACTATCTCATACTAGCACAATTGTTATTAAACAATTCAAAACAAAGCAAAACTCTCCATATAGTAGTGCCATCTTGTGCTAACAAGAGCAATCAATGGATGCCAGAAGGCTTGTGCATAAAATCCCTATCTAGTGCTTATTCATCCAATATCCCCAGACTAGTTTTGGGCTTGTGGCCTTCATCAGTGAGGAGCCTTGGAGGGTTGCATTAGATCCTAAGATCTAGGTACAGTGCTCTCAGATCCAAGCCTTCTGGCATCCATTGATTGCTCTTGTTAGCACAAGATGGCACTACTATATGGAGAGTTTTGCTTTGTTTTGAATTGTTTAATAACAATTGTGCAAGTATGATATAGTGATCATGTGATGTTTAGTGGTTTAATACCAATCCTGCCTAATGGGATAGTTGTGTCTATGGTTGTTAAAGAGCCAAAGACACCAAAATGTATGGGTGCTGAATTGAGTTCAGACCCATATGACTATATAAGCTATTGAGCTTGGATTGGAAATATTAATTGTATTTTCAATTTCATTTTCATAGTTTTGTAGTTAAATAGAGTTAAAAGGTGGGTGCTGGAGAGTTGTATTAGATCCTAAGATCTAGGTGGAGTGCTCTCAGATCCAAGGCTCTTCAGTGATGAAGGCCACAAGCCAGAAACTAGTCTGGGGATATTGGATGAGTAGGCACTAGGTAGGGATTTTATGCACAAGCCTTCTGGCATCCATTGATTGCTCTTGTTAGCAGAAGATGACACTACTATATGGAGAGTTTTGCTTTGTTTTGAATTGTTTAATAACAATTGTGCTAGTGATAGTGATCATGTGATGTTTAGTGGTTTAATATTATTTTATAGTATCATAAATAATGATAGCAATTAAATATAGGATATAAATTATAATTATATAATATCAATAATAATTTTTAAATATACCAAATATATCCATATATGCAAAGTATTTTGTTTTATCAATTCAGATTGGGATTTTAAGTTTTTTTCATTTTATAAAAAATAATCCCTTTTCACTAAAGTCATTTTGTATGTTCTTTAAGAAAATATTACAATAGTCTTTCCTTTGAGCAGATAAAAAATACACATATGATAATTAAGAGCAGGAATTTCTTTAGTCTAATGTTGATAATTAAAGAACAAATTCAAGGAAATATAAGCTAATAGAGGATACCAAGCAATAACAGTTCTTTGTAAAGCTCCATATTTTTAAAGTTCACACATTTTAAGAATATTAAGTATGATGTAAATTTAAATCACTTCTTTCTTTAAAGTAAAGTAATATTTTTCAAAAACAAATAAGCAATTTAAAAAATATTCTATATGAATATTCTAAATGAATAGGCAGATGAATTCAGAATGAATAATTATATCAATCCAATGCTAGCTTATCAACATTAGTAGAAAATTAAATGAATAAAGTTCTTTTCTTCAAAATATTGAAAAGACTGATTCTCATGACTTTTTCTTTCTTTAAAATTATATATTACCATTTCAAATCATTGCAAGTTTTCTATTATTAATGCAAGACAATGCATTTACTTTAATTTGATACAATTATAATGACTTTTACAAGTATTTCCAAAACAAATTAAGAATGATCGTCTTTTACAAATTATTTCTCAATTATTCATCTTTTAAGTCAGAGTTTTATCAAACATGTAATAGGTACTTTGTTAGTAAGTAAGATTAATGTCAATAACAAATTAAAATATTATTTAAAGTGTTGACAGCAATTATTATGGCCAAAGTTCAAATTAACTAACATTTTAGAATAATCACATGATCACATTTCCTATACTAGCACATTAATTGTTGATAAACAGAGCAAAACTCTCCATACAGTATTGCCACCTGTGCTAAACAGAGTAATCAATGGATGCCAGAAGGCTTGTGCATAAATCCATATCCAATGCCTACTCATCCAATATCCCCAGACTAGTTTCTGGCTTGTGGCCTTCATCAGTGAGGAGCTTTGGATCTGAGAGCTATATGCAGTGCTCTCAGATCCAAAGCTCCTCACTGACGAAGGCCACAAGCCAGAAACTAGTCTGGGGATATTGGATGAGTAGGCATTGGATAGGGATTTTATGCACAAGCCTTCTGGCATCCATTGATTACTCTGTTTAGCACAGGTGGCAATACTGTATGGAGAGTTTTGCTCTGTTTATTTTAGAATAATGATAAAATAAACATACACTTCCTAATGAGCAGTTAATTTCTGTTGACTTCCTTTAAAAATTAATAGGATTTTTAGCATCTTTTTGTGATTTACTGCTTGATAAGCTAGTCCACCACATACTTTAGACTAGTACTGCAATGGATAATTTAATTCTTTCTATTCAGACATTTAAAATGATTTAAAAAATCAACTAAAAACTTTTAAACTGATTTAAAATAGTGAAACAAAATTCAATCAATACAATAATTTCAGTAATAATTTTAATAATAATTTTCTAGGTTTTCATTTTTATATTAAAACACCTATGCATATGTAAAGATTTCCACTGCATTATTATGATGTAGTTCAATCAATCCCATTTAAATATGGAGGTGGGATAATTAAATTACTAGCATAGTTTTAGCCTTTCTGATTAATTAACTTGATCTTGAACTTTTTAATCCAGACTATTTAGTCACATGATGTCTAGACTGGTAATAAACTTTATTAATTGCAATTTAATTATTAAATGAATGATTTATTTAATTAATTTAAACTTATTTATTTACATTTTTAAATTACATACTTTTCAGTCAAAATAGACTTTATTTTACTTTATTTAAGTTTTTAATGTTGTAATTACTTAATGTACCCTTTTATAAAATATAACTTTTAATAAATCTTTTTTTAATGTTTCATTCATTCAAACATATACACCAATACTCTCTCACACATATTAGATATAACCATTATTCTAAAAGTAATAAAGCTAATTATAAAAAAAATTAAACAATTTTATTAACTACCTATACCTAAAACATAACAGACATTAAACCAATTCTTTAGACTTAAAATTATTAAATTTTTAAACAAACATTAAATACTCTAATTAATATTTCTTAAGCAATTAATAGTTAAAAAGACTGAGTAAATTACTTTAATCAATAAATTAAAACATTTAGCTAAGATTTTAAAATTTAATAGCAATAAGGAAATTTATTTATTATAATAAAATTTTATTATTTAAAAATATAATAGCATATATTTAATGCACAGGGTGAGATATATAATTAAAATATATATATATATAAGTGAAGAGAAAGTATGTGTATAATAAAACATATGTATTTGTACTTAAAATTCCAATATAAACAATATGTCTTACTTGAAATAAATAAATTTGATGTTTCAAAAAATGCATTCAGTGTGTGTGTGTGTGTGTGTGTGTGTGAGAGAGAGAGAGAGAGAGAGAGAGAGAGAGAGAGAGAGAGAGAGAGAGAGAGAGAGAGGGAGAGAGAGAGAGAGGGAGGGAGAGAGAGAGAGAGAGGGAGGGAGGGAGAGAGAGAGAGGGAGGGAGAGGGAGAGAGAGAGAGAGGGAGGAAGGGAGGGGGAGAGGGAGAGAGGGAGGGAGGGAGGGAGAGAGGGAGGGAGAGAGAGTTGGTCTGATTTTTGTGCTAATGGATGGTTATAATATTTTGAGCTAAAGTGAAAGATGCACTGAAATAAAAATAATTGTTAAAAATATATTCAAATAAAATTTTCTTTATTATACATTAAAAAAATATGTACATATCTATAAAAAAATTTTTTCATGGACTTTAAGTTTAAGTGATTGTGAGTTTTAATGACAATTTCTAAATATATATTTAAATAAGCAAATAACTAATGACAGACTGGATAGCAAACTGAATCATTTGGTCCAACAACAGTTTCTAATACAAATACTATGCTTGATGAAGTGTTTCAGTCTGCTTTCCCTACTTTTAAACGCTTGCATGCAGGTTGAACTTTAATTAAATGTATATATTATCTTTTTCATATATCTTTGGTCACATGTTTCAGAAAATTGTGATGAAGGGGAAGTTTGAAATATATATATTACCATTTATATATATATATGAAGTTAAAAGTATATCTTAAAAAAAATATATATATTACCATTTATATATATATGAAGTTAAAAGTATATCTTAAAAAAAAGATCTATATAAAGTTAAAATTACAATATGAGCTATGTACATCTTACTTGAAAAAATTGAACTGGATGTTTCAAAAATGCAACTAGAATGATAGGTTGGTCTGACTTCTGGGCTGATGGATAGTTGTGGATTAAACTAAAGTGAAAGATGCATTGAGATGAGAATAAAATTTGAATATATATATATGGAAAATCTCATTAAAACTTTCAATAATTTTATGTACATAACTATTATAAGTAGTTTTCTATTCTCTCATGTCAGCTGTTTGATGGCGTTGATGCTCATCAAAAACACATACATATTACGATTTCGGGCCGGGCCTGTGATTCTATCTATATAAATATCAGCTTTTTTAGTTTTGTAATAGGAAATTAGAGGAACTAATAGTAAATAATATTACTATTTAAAAAACAAAAATTTAGAAATTCACATTAAATTTTAAAATGATACCTGAATAATTACGTTTTTTGGACAGTAATTAATCATAAAATGGGCTGTTTTTGGTTTGTGTGTATCTATAAAAAGTTAAGGTATTTTTTTTAATAGACAATAATACACAATTATACATTTTTCAATCTACACAAAATTTCTACATTCGTGCTAAATTTAAAAATGATACCAGAGTAATTTGCTTTTTTTTTTTGACAGTAATTAATCAGAAAGTGGGTTCTTTTTATTAGTGTTGAAACAGTGAGATTCGTATTCGAATCTCAAGTTTCACCTTTTTTCTGTCGTCTCTCACTGACCGGTCTATCCCACCCAAATTTAAACTTTTTGGTATCGAATTGTGTGTGTAACAATATTAAAAATGTATTAATATATGTAGAATTCAACATAAACATGCACACATTTCGATCTCAAATTAAACGCAATAAATACGGATAAAATAATATAATTTAGATTTCTTGTAGTTAAATAAATTTTGTGGAATATTAATCAGTTATTTTGAATTTTATAAAGTTCGTATTTGTTGCTAATTTAAATTTCGTTAAATAATAATTCTAACAAAATCTGATGCAATAATTAATTAAAGTTAAAATAATTTTATTCCCTTTTGTCTTTGAAAATTTAAAAGCATCGGTCAGTGACAGATAATAAATTAATTATAGCAAAATTCCAAAAGAATGTAATTAACGAATGTAAAGAAAAACAAACAATAGCACAGCAAATTTCTTTCTAATTAAAACCAGCAGAGCATTGATTATCCTGAGGGCAAGATAAATAAAACCTAAAAATATCTGAACAGAAAATTTAAAAGATCAAGATAAGAAAAAGGAGGCCATCTTAGACTTGCTGGAGACTTGCACTTGAATTTTAGCTTTGCTCTCGAGTGGAGCGTCTAAAATATCTTAAATAAATTAATACTGCAAGGTATGACCGAGTAAGCACCGAAATTATTCTCCATCGGAAGATGGCCCACCATATGCTGAGCTTCACCTTGCCCATCGTAAAAACACCAAAATGATCTGCTGCCTGAAATAAACAAGAAAGCCGCTGCTGTTAAAAAAAAAATCAATAAAACAACATGCCCAGGACAAGAAAGAAAATTTCTAATTACGAACAATCTGCTATTAAACCAATGGACGAAAACATCTTATAAAACAGGTACCTGTGTTTGTGTATTCCAAATTATAGAGTACTCTAGTAATAATAAGCTATAGCTCATCTCCTATTATTTGTATAACTTCTAAATGTTAAAATTGTAAATTTGTGAAACTAAAATTTAAGAATTCATGTAATCTGTAAACTTCTCGCATAATCTAGCTTACCCTCCACCCTCCCTCTATCACTTCTTAGGTGTGTATTTCTTAAATCTACATTTTATTTATAATTATCATTGAAATATTACCTTCTCATAATTGTCTTAGTTTTAAAGCTAAATCCATAATCGCTCGAACAGTGAATGCGTGTCGAATTGTCATTAATATTGCTTTTATAGATAACTTAAATTTCATATAAATCGACACGCATTCAAAGAATCAGTTATTGTAATGCAGGGTCGACTACTCCGTAATAGCTGGCATACTAGCTATAATAATTCCCTTTTTAGATATTTTTATTATTATTAAATGTTAATGAATAATTATGTAAATTTCATTTCTTTGAGAGTCACCAATTTTCTTTCAGTCAAAGTTGATAATGTTGGGCCGAGTTTGAAATCTAGTTAAATACTACCACAATCTTTTAGATATTATACATGTGTTACGTTTTGAAGCCCCGATGGCTCATTCCACGCCGTGAATTCTCCGGATTCTCCAGGGTTGAATTAACCCCAGTCGTCCTACACAAGCGGACATGATAAATGTTCCCGTAGGGCTTGACGACCGTCACGCAGCCAGCTGGCAAATTGCGACACGGACCGCTTGTCCCTGGTTATGCTCATGTGACACCTTACCTTTTCGGGTCGAGGCAGAGACCAACCCGAAACCCTTATAACTTATTCACGGTATTGCAGTTTCAGCGCTGCCATTTTACATCGCCCTTCTAAGGCGTACCACGTGTTCTTTTATTTAGTTTATTATTCTCTCTATCACTCCGCCTCGGCATTGTCTTCGTCATATACTCTCAAATAAATGTTTGCCCTTAGTCGTAAAATAAATATTTTTATTAAATAAATGTATGTCCGCCGTTACTGATGACTCTTGCAGTGCAAAGTATAAATTCCTTACAGCACGCATTAGAAATACTCACTCGAGAACCCTAGGTAGCTGGATTACGCCTTCATATAAATAAATGCTCCTAATAAATAAATGTATTTTTACATATATAATATTACCAATTAGCTGTTGAGACTTTGAATTTAAAATCTGATCAATAACCTTACTAATGTTTTCTGTTATTAAATATGTCAATAAATAATTTTAACTATACGTCTGTAGTTAAGTTTTCATTTATTCGATGCCCATTATATATATTTCCTCGATTATATGTGTTAATTAATATTCGTTTGATTGTTGGCCAACTCGGAAACAAAACCCATGAATCTCGTGCATCTCCCTGACCACCGTGCCTAAAGAAGTGTTTACTTATGTCGCATCAGAGGCGTTATTCCGTAGATTGTATTGTGGAACCGATAAACTATGTTCGAACTCAGTATTACCGGTGGCTTCGCTACTCGATGGTGCTGCTGTTGTGTGGTGGTCGAATTCTGCAATATGTTAACGAGATACACGTGTTTTGACTGTTACAGTGTGTATATATAAAAAGTACCTTCTTTAAATACTACCTTTAAAAATGATACCCGACTATTTTGAATTTTTTTTTTTAGACAGTAATGAATCAGAAAATGGATTGTTTTTGTTAGTGTGTAGATAGATATCAAAAGTAAAATTATTTAAATACTAAATTTAAAAATGATACCTGAATAACTTTTTTTTTGGTATTGACAGTAATTAATCAGAAAGCGGGTTTTATTTTCTTTGTGGGTATATATAGAAAAAGTTACAGTCTTTTTTGAATAGAAAATAATACACAATTCTACATTATTCAATTTACCCTCAATATTTAAAAATTCACACTAAATTTTCAAATAATACCCAACTAATTTTTTTTTTTTTTGGACAGTAATTAATCAGAAAGTGGACCATCATTGAAATACTCAATTTACAAATGATATTCGACTAATTAGTTTTTTTTTGACATTAAAGAATCAGAAAGTGGGTTATTTTTGTTAGTGTGTATATATAAAAAGGTACCGTTATTTAAATACTAAATTTAAAAATGATACCTGACTATTTTGCATTTTTTTGGACAGTAATTAATCAGAAAGTGGGTTCTTTTTGTTATTGTGTATATATAAAAAGTACTGTAATTCAAATACTACAATTAAAAATCAAACCTGACTAATTTGCTTTTCTTTTTTTGGACAGTAATTAATCAGAAACTGGGTTGTTTTTGTTAATGTGTGTACATATAAAAACTAATCTTATTTAAATAATAAATGTAAAAATAATACCCGACCAATTTTCTTTTTTTTTTTTTGGACAGTAATTAATAATTAGATACTGGGTTGTTTTTGTTTATGCGCATATATCAAAAATAACTTGTCATGGACGAATTCTTGCGAAAATGTTACTTTTCGCGTGATTGTCAAAATACTGCTCTGCCACACCCTTAAAAGCAAGTTTTGAGGGTTACCCATTTGTAATGGAACCTTCGTGACATTGTTAATAAAGTTACAATGTAACAGTGGGTTAGAGCACTTGAAAAAAAACCCTTTGTAATGAAATTTTAAATAATTATGACAGGTTAAAATCCACACCCTCCCACATGAAACTATAAAGAAAATAGACATTCTAGCATTACGATAAAGTTAATAACACAACCAACTATGGCAGCCAATAAGACATGCTTTTAGCATAGAAAAAAGGTTGACCAGCTAGCTGGTGGGGACTTTTTCTGTGTTTTATCATAGAAAGAAGCTTCTTAAGTTGGCTGAGGCTGCCACAAGGACTCTTTCTGTGTTTTATCATAGAAAGAAACCTCTTAGGTTGGGTGTAGGCCACTGAAGTGGTATATTACTAGGAATTGACCTAGAAATAGTGCCATCATGCGGCTGACACGAGAGAATAGAAAACAACCCTATTATACAACTATACCATCACATGACCACCATTTCTTATGCTTACACAATCTGCTAAAACAATAGCAACCTTCTCCATACAGAAATCAATGGATGCTGGAAAGTTTTTGCATTAAAATCCCTATCAAGTGCCTACTCATCCAATATCATTAGACTAGCTTCTTGCTTATGGCTTTATCTTGGAGTGCTGCATCTAGATCATTAGATCAAATGCAATCCTCTAGTAACAACATTTTTAGTTAACTATATATAAAGCTATGAGCTCAAAATGAAAACACAATAATGTTTTCAATCCAAACTTATTCGCTTGTGTAGTCATACAGATTTGAACTCAATTCAATATCTATATATTTTGGTGTTTTGGGTTTTTTAAAAACCATAATCACTAACATTCTTTGGTAAAAATTGATAATAAACCACTAAAATATTACATGACCACTATTTTTTCTAGCATCCATTGATAATGATTTGCACTGGGTGGCATTACTATATAGAGTTGCTACTATTTTATTAAAATTGATCTTGATAGTTTTATTAGTATTATTTCATTTATTAGTGAAGTAATTATACAAGTAAACTGGATCTAATACATTTTTATAATCTAAGTAATATAACACTTATATTATGGACCGAATCACACTAATCTGAAGTATTGTATAACACAAATTAAACCATTACTGTTACAATACAAATTACATAAAATTGTGAACATGAATCACTCAGCAGCCACTCGTGTATTTTTTTCTTGTCATATATAATCAGGCATATGCCACACATTTTTCTTTTTACTATATATATATCATTAATTTATATAGTTTCATAGAATAAATCTCTGTGAGTTAGGTGAAATCTTTTTAAGGGAAAGACATAATCCACGAGTTGAAGTGCAGAAAAATCGTGATTTACTTCGTGCATGTAATAGAACGACTGGTATCCATAGTTTTAGAATTCAGATTATGCTTGATTCTTTCACATTCTATAACTTAATTTCTTAATGTATCCTCGATCAATAAACATTTACATTATATACATACACGTTATGGTGTAAATCTTAAGGAGAGAGAAATAAATATTTATAAATGTAAAACTGACATACATGATAATGAAATTAAAATGACTTTTTAAAAATATAATTATAAAATTTGCTTTATAATTCAGCAACATAAACGATCAGAGGTCTAGTTCTTGTTGAAATATTTAAAGTCAGTAATAAACAAATACGCTATATGCTTCATTTCTTTTAAAATAGCTAAAATCTACAATTTAACGTCAGGCAATAATATTAAATTATATAACATTTTTTTAACTATGTAAGGTTTTAGTCTTTAATGAAATAAATCATATTAAATTTGAGGATCTAGCGATATCAAATACTGTAATTTTTTTTTAAAAAAACCGCCACTATTACGTGTGTAAATATGTTATGTTCTCTACTGCAGGAAAACAAAATAATTATCAAAACAGTATTTTGATCAAGAACACTTTACTTTTTAAACATCGACAGAATACTGTAACTCAATTTATTTTTAACTTCTCAATAGTAAAGCTTTTATCTTGAACTTTACATCATTAATTCTACACGAGATAACAGTAACAAATATAAGCTTTACATAAATAATTTAAATTTTAAAACTAAACGTGTTTTTAATGTCAAATATTAAATAAATACGTAAGAAATTTTTTAAATTTATTTTCTTCTACAAATTTGTTGATTAAGAATAAACGAATCCCAGAATTCTTTTTTCATAACTAACGAGAATGATTGTTGGCATAGTAATGAAAAATGGCGTATGTACACATTCTAGCTTACGCTATACCATTATCTCTTGATTTAATTTAATTTTGCTGTGTTAACATTGAGACATAAAACGAGTGTGTATATTTAATTTAGATTCTTCTACAAAAAGGATGTATTCTTACTACTTGTTTATCAAAATATTTATAAGACCTTGACATAGTTTAAGTGATCAATATTATTTATATTGCTGGATTACGTTCAAGTGATTAATGAATAATTATATTTGTTTATCAAACGTCAGAGTTAAAAATATAAATACCTGTAGCATTCTTTATTATAATGTTGTTAAAATATTATACAATATATTAACATAAGAATAATTTATAGAGGATTTAAGAGTATTTCTAAAAGTATTTTCACTACTGCTATTTTTCCGGATTAATATTTTTATGATGCTATTTTCTCTGTTGGTTTATAATTATTCTTGATGAAAATCACTCAGTAACTTTAATATTAAATAAAAAATAACGAATTTAATATATAAAAATGTAATTATATGTTCAAGATTGATAACTGCTGAAAGACAAAACAGGAAGAATATGTGATGAACAAATATCAAGTTTTGGGAATAATAGGAGAAGGTATGGTTAAATAAATAAGTTTCATAGAAAATTATAGATACATTTTTAAAATATTTATTGTGATATTAACAAGTAATATACAGATTATTTCATAGAAGCTATAGTTAATGTATACATTTTAAAAGTATTTATTATAATATTAAAAAGTAGTATACATTATCTAGTAGATACATATTTATATCATGTGTGCACATACATATGAAGTATTTCTATTAATATGAAAACTTTATTTACTAAAGTTTTAATTTTTCATTAAAATATAAATGAACAATATAATAATTTTTAATAAAATTGCATGACCATAACGACCCCATCTGACAAATAGATTAGAAAAAAGTGACAATAAATCTGAAATTATATGACTAAGAATTTTTTAAAATAAAATTTGGCAGTAAAAGTTTCAAGTTTATAACCGAAATGATATTTTAAATTAATTTAAAATGATAATTCTTCACGGTATAGATTGAGTTTATTAATAATAGAGACTGGATATCTAAAAAAAAAAAAAAAATAAATACATTTTAAAGAAGAAGAATTTAAATGTTCCAGCCAGGATGTAGATAAGAATATTTATTCTGACAAAAACAAAATAATTTAAAATTGAAGGGGAACACTTTAATAATAGGAATGTAATCGCATAAATTAATATTTTTCTTTAACTTTGAATCATAAATTAAAATATATAAAATACATTTGTATCATGAGTTCCCTAACTGCAAACTAAAATACTTGAACCTATTTATTTGCAGATTGACAGGATTTTTGATTACAGATAACAAGCTTTATATGCTTCAAATAAAAATCTTTCTGTTGATATTCATCCAATTCTTTTCTAGCTTTTCATATTTTAAAACAAGATTTGTTAATATTAAAGTTTGAAAACTTCATTCTATATTTGATTTTTGTTTTGACATTAAAAGTTTTGATTAAACTGATAATTTCCAAATGAATTTTAATACAATATCTCTTAACATTTTTTATAAACCAAAGTATTTTTTTTTTCAATTTCTAGCTTCATTTCCCAACCATTTACAAATATTTTGATCAATAATTATAAATTTTGTTATTTTCAAACAAAATTTAAAAATAAGAATATGTAACTAAGAGTGAAGTATAAAATATTTATTATATATTCTAATTCAGTTTTGAATCTGTTGCTTTTCCTAATCTGGGAATTACTAGTTCTCAGAATAAACCAGAACAGATTTTATATTGTCTTTTATGTTATTTTCAGTGACAATCTTTGGTAATATGTAGTTATAGAATATGTAACCCAGAAATTCTCTCTAGATAAATGTAATAAGAACAGATTAAATATAAAATTTTCCTCTCTATCTTTAAAGTACAGATCCTCACAGTGTGTTTAAACAATAATACAATAATATTGAAACAGTAAGATTCGTATTCGAATCTTAAGTTTCACTTTTTCTGTCGTCTCTCACTGACCGGTCTATCCCGCCCAAATTTAAACTTTTTGGTATCGAATTGTGTGTGTAGCAATATTAAAAATGTATAAATATATGTAGAATTCAGCATAAACACGCACACATTTCGATCTCAAATTAAAGGCAATAAATAGGGATAAAATAATATAATTTAGATTTCTTTTAGTTATATAATTTTGTATAATTTTCATCATTTATTTTGGATTATAAAGTTCGTATTTATTGCTTTGTTTAAATTTCGTTTAATAATAATTCTAAAAAAATCTGATGTAATATTTAATTAAAAGTTAAAATAATCTTATGTTTCCTTTTTGTCTTTGAAATTTAAAAGCATCGGTCAGTGATAGATAATAGATTAATTAAAGAAAAATTCCCCAAATGTAATTAGTAAATGTAAAATGTAAACAATAGAACGGCAGCTTTCTTTATAATTAAAACCAACAAAAAGCATTGATTATCCTCAGGGCAGATTAAGTAGAACCTAAAAATACCTTAACAAAAATGTGAGAGATCAAGATAAGAAAAGAGGCCATCTTAGACTTGCTGGAGACATTGACTTAAACTTTAGCTTTGCTCTCGATCACTGAGAGTCTCCAAAAATATAAAAATAATTTGTTCCTGCCAAGGTATGACCGAGTAAAGCACCTAGATTATTCTCCATCGGGAGATGGCCTATCGGATGCCGAACTTTCCATTGCCCGTCATAAATTCACCATGAAGATCTGCTGCCTGAAATAAATGAGAAAGCTGCTGCTGCTGTGAAAGTAAATGAAATATCTAAATACAAGAAAGAATTGCCACTCGTGAACTTTTTGCTGCTAAACTAATGGAATCAGAAAACTTCTTATAAAACAGGTACCTGTCTGTGTTCAAACTCTAGAATACTCTAATAACATGCTATAGCTATTCTTCATATTACTTATCTAAATTGTAAAATGTAAAAACTACCATTTGTATAACTAAAACTGAATAATTAACTTAATGTGTAAATTTCTCTAATAATCTAGCTTACCCCATTCTATCTTTCTTGGGTGCGTATTTCTAAAATCTACATTTTATCTATATTTATTATTTAATTATTGCATGCTCATAATTGTCTTTATTTTCAAAGTTTAAATCTAGGATCGCTTGAAACAATGAATGCGTGTCAGATTTTCATTAATATTTACTTTCCTAAATAACTTAACTTTCATGTAAATCAACCCGCATTCAATGCATCATTTATTGTAATGCAGGGTCTACTACTTCGCAAATGGCTGGCATATTAGTTGTAATAACTCCCAGTTTATATATGTTTTGTATTTATTAAATCTAATGAATAATTCTAGAAAATTACATTTCTTTGAGAGTCGCCATAGTTCTTTATTAAATGTTGATAATGTAGGGCCGAGTTAGAATTCTATTTAAAATCTCATCATAATCATTTATACATTATACATGTGTTACGTTTTAGAGACATGATGACCCATTCCGCCGTGAAATTTCCGGATTCTTCAGGGTTGAAATTAACCCCAGTCGTCCTACACAAGCGGACATAATAAATGCTCCAGTAGGACTTGACAACGTCATGCAGCCAGCTGGAAAACTGTGACACGGACCGTTTGTCCCTGGTTATGCTTATGTGACACCTTACTTCGTCGGGCTGATGGCAGAGACCAGCCTGACATTCTTATAAACTCATTCACGGCATTGCAGTTTCGATATACTGCCATTCCATATCGCCTTTCTAAAGCGTACCACGTGTTCCTTTACTTAATTTTATTATTCTATATATCACTCCGCCTCTGCATTATCTTCGTAATTCACTCTCAAATAAATGTTTGCCCTTAGTCATAAAATAAATATTTTAATTAAATAAATATATGTCCGCTGCTACTCTTAAATCTTACTTTAGACTCTTGCATTGCAAAGGTATAAATTCCCCAAGGCATGCATTAGAAATACTTACTCGAGAATTTTAGGTAGCTAGATTACGCCTTCAAATAAATGAATTCCTTTTGTAAACATTACAGTATCGGAAATACCGTTACTGAGGTCCTCAAGATAAAATAAGGTCGAAACAATTAAATGTATTCTTTTTGTAAACATTACAGTATCGGAAATACCACTACTGCAGTCCTCAATATAAAATAATGTATAAATAAATGTATTCTTTAAAATATAATAGTATCGCAAATCCCACTACTGAAGCTTTTAATCCATAAAATATTATTAGTAAATGATCTTATTAAAATGTGTTAATAAATAGTTTTAAACTATACGTCTGCAGTTACGTTTCATTTATTCGATATCCATTCTATACAATATTTCCTCGATTATGTAAATATGAATGTTTAATTAATATTAGTTTGATTATTGGTTAACTCGAAAATAAAATCATGAATCTCTTGTATATCCCTGACCACCGTGCCTAAAGAAATATTTACTAATGTCGCATCAGATGCATTGTTTCGTGGATTGTATTGTGGAACCGATAAACTATGTTCGAACTCAGTACCACGGGTGACTTCGCTACCTCGATGGTGCTGCTGTTCTGTGTGGTGGTCGAATTCTGCACTATGTTTACGAGTCACACGTTTTCTGACTGTTACAATATATACAATAATTTTTCATATATGTTTGTTTTATTTCATTTGAAACTTTCATTCTATTTGATAGCATCCTTAATCGAACATAACAGGGTGGTGATCAAAACCTGTTCCAAAGAAGGGAGTTTCGTATTAATGCATTTGCATATAGTTTTATTATTAATTGTCCGTATTTTATATTTGATTTTTTTTTTTATGTTTTCTTCAAGTTGTTAAATAGAGAGTTAAAACGGACATGAAGGAAGGGGGAGGGGTTTGTGCTAATTTATTTTGTTAAAGCATGTATGTGTATATATTGTTGTATAGACAAGTGAATGGAACGAATCATTTAAAAGAAATATATAATATACACATTATTTCCATAATGAAAGTGACTATTTCATTTTTAATAAAATGAAAAATAGTTTTAATGAAAATAAAAAGGAGAGAGAGAGAGAGAGAGAGAGAGAGAGAAAACTACACAGATTGTTATCTATGGAATGCCTTTTAAGGAAGACATTATTTTAAAGTTATTTAAAACAAAAAAATCTTAAAGGTGTTCAACGGAATTTTTGGTTAAGACAAAGATGCAAAAGGTGCCAAAAGCAAAAAAGCTTTTGTTTTAAAGAGAAGCCAGATCTCTTTCTAGAAGATAAAAAAAAAAAAGACAGTAACGGGGAGGAGGGGGGTCAAGCAAGAGTTAGTTCATGAGATATTTTTACTGAAATTTGGAAGGTAAAAGAACTAGTATCTATGTCCGTCTGTTTGTTATTAATTTCCTACATTGAAGATTTCAGAAACTTATTGGAATTAGCAAATACATTCACCAGCTATGAACAGGCTGGGGTAAAAGCTTAAATGTGCTGGGCTTTTGAACCCGGTCTCATGAAGATACATAAGCTGCTACATTATTAAACCACTGCTTGAACCTGAAGGAATCTGTTCCTAAACATCAATGTCCAAATTAATAGATTCAAAGATCCCAGTAGAACAACACATCCGTGATGAGCAACTTTAATGACCGTAGCGTGGAATGAAATAATTTTCATTATCAATCTGAATCTGTTATTTTTCCTGGGCAATTCCAGGTAATATATACACTTTATTATATATATATATTTGTGCATTTTCTATTGATGTTTAAAAACTTTTATATGATGATATTATGATCAATTCTCTTCACCATTAAATTTATATTTCACATCCGGATTGATTGGACATTATTTTCTCTCATTGTCATTTTATTTGCTCGTCTTTATAGCATATGTGTATGCTTGTGTTTTGTAAAAATATTCAAGCACAAATAATATTCTTTTTCCTACTATTTATTTGTTATATTAAATATTCAACTTCAAAGAAATATTTGTGTTGTTTCTTTATCTCAAATTTCATATAAGTAGCTAAAGAAAGAAATATACCTATGTGTAATAATTATTTAGTAAAATTAAATGAATACCTGATTATTGCTGTTCCCTGTTATTTCTCATAGTTTAAGTACTACCCATCCTGAAGGAGCTCTCCAGTGGCCAGGCTCCCCTATCATTCTTCCATCTCTTCCAGCATAATTCTTATGTAAATAAGATTGGCACTTGGAGTCAGAAAACTAACATCTATAAATATGCTGGACAAGGAATATGATTAAATATTATATAGACTTTTTATAGAAACATAGAAGTACCGCAATAAAGAAATATATTACATCCTCATGTATTAAATTAGCTATATGGTCATTAGTAAAAGGGCTTGTTTCATTTTCAATGAAATATTGTTACTATTATATAGAGTTTTAGGTAAGTGTCTAATAACTGCAATAAAGAGATATATTACAACTTCACGTATGTTAAAGTAGCTACATAGCCACGAGTAAAAAAAAAGCTTATTTCGTTAAAGATAAAGCCTATTTCATTACAATGGCCTTCCAACTTAGGGGCTTTTGAAGAGTAGAAAGTATGGATGACAGAATATAAGGGTTGAGTAATAATAAAAGTTATAATATATTTGTTAAAACAATGGGGGGGGGGATTAAAGATAGAATATTAATGAAGTGTTATGATTTATTTTGATTTTGCCTTAGAAAATAGAAATCAGAAGATATATAATAGAGCAGATTATATAGGAAAATATATATATGCAGCACAGCATTTTATGGGCTGGAGAATTTAGCCTAGCATATTTGTTATTAGAAATAGTGATACATATATAAATAAAATAATGACAAATATAGATAGCAAAGAGAAGTAGTTAGTCAAAGTAAAGATATTTAAAGGACAGAAAGGAGAGATACCCAGAGAACATATAAAGAGCTTGAAAATATTTTTTGCAGCCACAGGATAGGGGAAGATAATAAAAGTAATAGTAGCACACAGCTACCTCCAAGAGTATATAGAGACTTGGTGGGAATCACTGTTAATCCAACCAGAAACTTTCCAAGAATATGAAAGAGCTCTAAAGAACATGCTTTGGAATGAAGAATAGCAACAGTGTATGAAGAGGGAGATGCTTGCATTCATTTCTTTAGATATCAAGTGGCAATGTTGAAAGAATTGGAAGTATGTGAATTGTCAGAAAGGTTGATAGTGGGAATCGTATGCAGAAATTTCCTGGAGGAAATAATCGGTAGACTAGAAAGAACAAAGGAGAGGTTAATAAAAGAAATTAAGATATTAGAGCAAGTAGAAGTTAGTAAACAATGGCAAATGTGAAAAACCAGGAAATTTATGAGAGCAGAAGCAGGGTCAATAAATTTGAAGGTGAAAGTGGAATGAAAAGGAGGTGGAGTGATGAAAAGGAGACTAAATAGCTTATAAAGAGAAGGAAAAACATGTAGGAAATTTAGTGTGTTCATGGGAAAACCAGGTCCCAAATTACATGAAGAGAGCTTGCCCTAATATTTGTATATCCATTGCTCAGATGGGAGTTGAGGCATTAGTAGATTCTGGCAGCCAAATTTCGGTGCAGAGGAAGTGCATTCTCATGTTATAAGCAAACAGCCTAGCATTTGGACCCCCCCTCCAATAAAGCCAATTGTGATAAGGATGGCTAATAATAAAAAAAGTGAAGGTTGAAGTATAGATAGACTTGCAAATAAGCAGAACCATTCTCACATGTATTCTTAATTATGAAGGGCCTGATTTACAATGCTTTGATAGAGTCAGACTTTTTGAACAGATATAAATGCGCCATCGACTTTAGAACAGAACAAGTCATATGTGAGAAGGAGGAAGTAAAGTACACAACACTAAAGTTATATAGCTCAATTGGGGTGCTACAAGTGAAAGAAGATGAAACATGGCTGCACATGGAAGAAGAGAAAATAAAAGGCTGCACATGGAGGAAGAGGGAACAAAGAGGGTTATAGGTGAACAAGTAAAGGGAGCTATAATGTTGAATGAAAATGGGAAGGATGTGCCCAAGCAGATGCTCAAAAAGTGTAGTCAGGTTTTTTTCAGATGTGCCCAGAGTGTCACCTTTGTTCTGGACATATAATGATAATGTTTAAATGACATGGGTATACTAAGACACCCAATGTGAGGTGTTGCCTCCATGATTCGAAATCAATAAACTAAATGGATCCTACATGTAGTGGATCGATATTAGATGCATGACATAAACCTCTAAAATGTTATAATATCAAAGGTTATTAAAAGAAAATAATTAGATAATATATGAATAAATATATACTACACAACACAAAATAGATAATACACTCAAAAATTATAAAATATAAACAAATATTTATACTCATTTTGGCTTCCTGACTCCATCCAAATTGAACTTCTAGGTGGACCATATGATCACTAAACAGAGCTGCAAGAGCTTCATTTGTCTATACACACATTGTCCAATTCTTCAACAGGGTAGGCTGGATCACTTGTATTCATATCTTGGTGGTGAGGATTAGGTAAATAAATAAACATTCCTTTCAAAAAAATACATTAATTAAAACTTGCCAATCTCGTTTGTTCTTTACGACAAACTTATCATGAAGAAATGGTTTTTCTTTTGAAATTCTCTCAACTGCAAATTAATTATTGTACACTGGATAATTACTATTCATAGTTCCAATAATTCTCTCTAAGTTATAGGTGAGTCTTTAGGTTAATTTTGAAAACTCCAACTTTTGCTTTATTTAACTTTTAGCAATGGCTTCTTTCCATGAAGGTTACTAGCTGTAATTTTTAAATAACTCTTATCTCTTTTCTCCTTGGTATTTCGATGGCCTTTACTAGCTACTTCTTGTATAAATAAATGATTTTTAATAATCATGCTGTTTTTTTCCATTTTCCATCAGTATCAGCAAAAATACAAATACCCAGAAAGGAATTTAAGTAGACGAATCAGCTGATCCAAGCTGGACTTGAAGGTACCACTGTTGAATATATATGTGACAGCGCATGGACAAATCATAAAAAAATGCAGAAGACTGAATACAGCATGAAAACTGAGTAAAGAATAATCCCCAGCACCTGGTATGTAGCTTATATAGTCGGCCCATAAGCCACAATTTCATACCCCCCCCCTCCAATGAAATATTGCATCATCTAACAAAATTGCTAATTTTATTTTATGTACATTCCTTTAGAATTTTGTTTTTAAAATCTCCTTTTTTTTTTTTTTTAATCTTTTTACATAATTAACAGGGTTCCATCTTGGAGTAATTAGCCCACCCATTACTTACATTCTTTACATAAAATCATTCATTTCGATTTCATCTTTACAAATTAAATTAAAAGAAACCTTTCTAAATATAATTATATAAGTACAAAACAATGGTTAATTACATAGAAATCCTTTACTATAATGGATTAAAAAAAAATTGTACATTATTTCTAAAAAAAAGAACTTTACATTAGTTTCTTTAAAAAATTTCTACAAGTACTAAAAAAAAAAAATGTTGCATAAATAATGGGAGTTGGTCTATGCTATATTCCTGTCCACATACATACATTACGAGAACATAATGTTATTGTAAATACTTTTACATATACTCTAAATTCATACATATTGGATGTAATTATTATTAATTTGTAATTTCTATTTATACATACATAAATAATATAAAAAAAAGAAGGGAATAAACATTTATTTATGTTTGGAACATTTTTTTATTATTTATTATTATATTCTTATTTGTAAATGTTCCAAAGTATGTATATAAAGATTTGCAAACATAATAATAAATAATAAAAAAATGTTCCAAACATAAATAAATATTTATTCCCTTCTTTTTTTTATATTATTTATGTATGTATAAATAGAAATTACAAATTAATAATAATTACATCCAATATGTATGAATTTAGAGTATATGTAAAAGTATTTACAATAACATTATGTTCTCGTAATGTATGTATGTGGACAGGAATATAGCATAGACCAACTCCCATTATTTATGCAACAAGTTGAATAAAAGTCAGCTATGCCAAATCCTTGGCTGCAGTCATCTTATGCAAGGACATTTTATGGTCTGACACAATATATGTATTGTATCAGTATAAAAGGAAATGTAATTTTATTTATTAAGAAACTCTTCAAATTTAGGTTAGTTAAAATTTATATCACTACAAACTAATGAATAATGTAATTAATTTATTTAATGGCCATCATTTCTGGAATCAAAATCTATAATGGTATAGATGAATAAAAATTATTATATTACTACTAATTAAGCTAAATTTGTAACCATGTAAATATGATTAATTTAGTAAATAGTTTATTACATTAGGGTACCAAATATATATACTGTTATAAATAGGCTTAATTACTGTCAATTAAATAAATAACTTATTCTGTTTGAATGCTAAGTATAATTTAGTTTCAAAATATAGTAACATGAAACATAAATTGAGTGCTCCTTTATTTAATTCAAACAACTAATAAATGTTTATTGAGATATTAGCTTAACTTGTATAAATCACGAAATGTAAGTATGAAAGTTGGTAAAATAAAATCACAAATTATTAAGATATATAGATGCTTGTTTATTCTTAATTAAATGAATAAAAATATATTGTAAAATATAATTGTGTAGAGACTCTTAAATTAACATTGTAATAAAATATACTTGGTGATTCTAAAATAATCATGAGATTCAAATTTTAATCAATAAAACAATAGTTTATTTATATTGTACTGTATATATAAAGAATAATAAAAAATATATATCAACTAATGAATATATAAAATTATTTAATATTTATTTGTATTGTAAAATTCTTCATTTGTATAACTACAAATGATGGAAGAACAATATATTACTAACCAAAAAAAAATATTCATCTATATCATAACTAATAAATAAATATATAAAAATTAAATTAAATGATTAAGTCTGTTTGAGTTGGTTTTACAATCCTTTTACCACCATAAAAGAAAAGTGAACAATTTTAAACACAACTACTGTGTTATAAATATACATAAATTACTTATTTTAAGTATAAATGGTTTATTTATATTTAATGACCTTACACTTCTCAAATCTGATTAAATAATGAAACAAACAAAATCACACATCGAGAATGTTATGTGAAATTTTGATAAAAAATATTTAAGATTTTATTTTAAGTTTATCTAATTTTCTCATTTGTTAATTTTATTTATATATTACATATACACACACATACATAAACTAAACATACTTATAAACATATAATATGCCACTTTCAATTCATTGAGTAAATTATTGATTATATACATTTTTAAAGGACATCTTGGTCATATTGGTAAATATTTATCACTTGCCATGCTCATGACCAAGGATTTAGAATTTGCTGTCAGAATGCAAAAAGACTGGACTTTTTTCTCCAGAGATTTAATTCAGCTAGCTATCCAATATTGGGCATTAGGTGGATAACTAGCTTTTAACTAGAAGCTAAAATGATGATGAAAAATTGCTAAAAACTCATTATCAGTAATTAGCAATTCAGCTGAATATTGCTTGTTCTTTATTGTTTCTATAAGTTGGAGTGGAGATATAGATTGGCAACTGGTGGCAAGTCTTTTGCTTTGCAATGAATATCTAAAGAATGTTTTATCTTTTATTTATATATTATAAAATGATAGGAAATATGTTATTTGTATATGTAAAAAAATAAACACTATTGAAAAATGTTATAAAATATTTTATTGCTTTTCTCATTATAACATATATTACTCTGAATATTTGTAATTTATTTTACATAGTAATATCTAAATATTTTTTTTAAAATGTCTATTTTTCCCCCTTTTTATATAACTATTCTATATATGATACAACAGTGGGGGGTGGGGTGTACTTGTAACCATACTGATAAGCTAGAAGTAATGTTTTTTTTTTCTACTTATAGTTTACATTATTTTTATCATTAATATAGATTATGTAAATCCTTTCTTTATAGACACACACACACATATATATAATTAAAATGGAAATAACTACATCTCACTGAATTATATGATGTCAAAAACAGTGAAAGACAGAATGGTGCCACTCTGGTCTTAATCTCGGTTGTTGTATAAACTTAGTTTTTGATATAGTTTTGAAATTATAGAATGAATTTTGTCTATTGTTTAAATTTATGTTAGACTAAATGATCTGAATCACCATTAATATATAGAGAGGATGAAAAATGTGTCTTACTTTTAACAATCCCTGAATATTTGACGAAATATTAGTTTTAATAAATGTAATAATAAATAATCACAACTTTTTAAATATCTGTAATTAAAACAGAAATATCTCCCATTGAGTTATATGACATCAAAAACAATGAAAGATAAAATGGTACTACTTTGTCTTTAAGTTCGCCTAATTTTTGAAGTTTTAAATTACAGGGTGAATTTTGTTTATTGTTTTAATTTATGTACAGACTAAATAATATGAAATCACCATTAATATATAGAGAGATTGTATTGTGATTTCAGATCATTTTATCTGTACATAAATTAAAATAATAGACAAAATTCATCATACAATTTCAAAACTATATCAAAAACTAAGATTATATAATAAGAGATTATAGTTCAGAGTGATATCATTATGTCTTTCATTGTTTTTGACAGCACATAACTCAGTGGGAGATAGTTTCTGCCATTTCAATTATAGATATCTAAAAGTTATGATTATTTATTAATATATGTATATGTAAATGTGATATGTTTACACACCTATTTATAAGTGAAGTATACTAATTATTTTGCACAAACATATATACTCATACAATATATATATTTCCACAGATGCACACATCTTTATATAATTTTTTATTTGTGTTTAAATCATCAATTATTAGTTAATTGTATAGAATTTTTGTATATAATTACAAGTTTGAATTACAAATATCAAACTAACTCAACCCACATCGTTAACACCATACACTTTAGATAAATAAAGTAATGATTATTACTAATCATTGTCTCTAGCACAGATATAAACTTCAAAACTCAATTAAAGATTAATATATCTGATTTTTTTAATTAAGCACACACACACACATGGAGTTATTCACATTTCTTTTTCCCATGTGTAATATATTTATAAATATATTAAATAACTTTACTATTACCACATATTTTTTTAAATTCATATGAGTAAAGATACAATAAAAGATAAATGACCCCCAAGATGCATTTCGTGATGACCCAGCACTCATCAGTTGATCCAGATCACCCTCTCTTATTTATCTTTATTATATGAAAAATATTTATTAAATAATTACATTTTGAATTACAAGTGTCAAATTAAACTCAACCCATATTGAACCATCCACTTTAGATAAATACAGTAATGATTATTACCAATTATTTACTAAAGTAGAGATTATCTGTAGCATAGATATAAACTTCAAAACTCAATTAAAGATTAATATATCTGATTTTTTAAATTAAGCACACACACATACATGAATTTATTCACATTTCTCTTTCTCATGTGTAATATCTTTATAACTATATTAAATAATGTCACTATTACCACATATCCTTTTAAATTCGTATTCATTTTTTAAATTTATTATAATATTATTGGTTTTATAGATTTTTTTTCTATTCAAATTTTAAATAATATTTTAACAAAAAATATTTTCATTAATTTTAACTTATCAACATGGTTAGAAATGCATGATAATATTGTTTTTCTTTTATTGCTGCATAATTTATAAATAATTATATGAAAAAAAGCAAATGGAAAAGAAAACAGGAAAAGTAACATATTAAAAAAATAATGTAGTCATTATGTATGATAGTCCATAAATTTTCTCAGTCTAATAAATTGAGTACTAAAAAAGTTTTTTTATAATAAATAATACAATAATTATTGTATTACTTTTTTAAGTTTTATTTTTAATATATACCATATATAAATTCACAAATAAGGTAATACTATCTAAAATCAATAAAATATTAAATAAAACAAGCACATATAAAGGAATAGTTTAGAGATTAAGGTATTATTATTAATAAATAAATACAGATGTTAAGAGAAGAAAATTACAAGAGAATCTATATCAATATTGCATTTAATAAAACTAATTTCAACAAGAAGGAATGCTTTATAAAGTTTGACAAAGATATTTTACTATATAGTGTAGCCACATACTCTGCTGAATCTAACTATAAGACTTCACTTATACACTTTTCAAAGAAAAATATGAACAAATACACAACATATAAATAAACTAAAAACATTAGAATTAGCAAATTTTACGATATTTAGAAGCCATTTTGCTTTTTTTGAATACTGTAGGATAGTCACGTTAAAAAAATAAAATATGCCAGTAGTTTTTTTTTCTGTCTCAGAGCACTCTACATTTATGTTGAAAGCAAATACATTTTATTCTTCTTTTAGTTTTCTTTCCAAATTTGATGTGCAGTACTTTGCATAATAAAATATTTTCTAAGCATAATGCTAAAAGTTTTATAAAATTTTAGAATATTCTAAATGTTGATACTGATTTAAAAACATCAAAACAATTAGAAAAAATCCTGATTTTTTTTTTGATAACAAGATCATTATTATGTTTCTATATCAGAATAAAAATTATTGGGAAAAAAGAATATCACTTAGAGCATATTTAATAGCAACTAAAATATGTTTTACTATTTATTTTAAAATTATAAATAAGGTAGTTGGTTTTTTTTCTTATTCTTATTGTTTTAGTGAATGCATGAATGAACACACAGTAAAATGTATTATTTTTTTAAAAAATTGGGTACTATAATTTTAATTTATGTATGCATACTATACTTATAAAAAGCATTTGTGTTATATATATATGCATGTTGAGAACTATTATTTAATTGCAGTTCAATAAACAACTATTCTATTCTGTTTATTATTAAAATGTGAGCTATTATATGCTATAAACTTTTGTATGTGAGAGCTCTACTGTATCATGTGTTATAAATTTCTAGATTTTTATTTTGTTTTTCAATTTAATTTGATGGTTCAAATATTTTCTGCTACAATGGAATTGACATTTTTTAAAGATGATAATATACAATTTTTTTTTTAAATAATGGCTTATTTTTGGAAGATGAAATCAAAAAATAGATCATGGAAACTCATCAATAATAATACCCCAAACTGGATGTGGCTAGATTAAAGTGAAATAACCAAACAATATCCATTTTATTTATAGTTTTTTCCTTCAACTTATTAGATAGAAATAATTTTTTAAGTATTCAAATTCAGATAAATATTGTTGGAGCATACGTCAAAGATCGCCAAACTATGGCTCATTAGTAATCACATGCACCTCTGAAAGCTACTTTCTTGTAGATCCTCAGTTAATATGATTATTAGTTTTCATTGTTATTTTTCTAAACTTTTATATTAATATAGTAGTATAGTATGTACCAATATTAAATTTTTTTTTTTTAAATACTTTAAAGATAAATTTTGAAGTGTTAAATTTTAGATTTTAAAAACAGGCAAAACTCTCCATACAGTAGTGACAATCAGTGCAAGCCAGAGTAATCAATGGGTGCCAGAAGACTTGTGCATAAAACTAGTGCCTACTTAACCAATATCCCCAGACTAGTTTCTAGCTTGTAGCTTTTATCAGTGAGGAGCATTGATCTGAGAGCACTGCACTTACTGTATGGAGAGTTTTGCCTGTTATAAGCAAGCACAAGAAATGGTGATCATGTGATCTTTAGTGGTTTTTAGCTTTTAAATGATACTAGTCAATGTTGTTGTTAATGTGGATTCTATTATTATATTTGGTCAATAAAACATGTTTCAAAATATTTGATAACCTATGTTGCTCCCATAAAAATTATTTTCAAAAGTGATTACTAAGACTCTTGAACATTCAAAAATATATCAAAAGGATTTTTGAAAAATTTACCCATGGCATATATCATTAGTTAAAAAATAATCTGTCTTTATGTTAAGTAACTTAAAAAATCTATAATGTAATTTTAATTTGATGATTTTAAAACATAATTTAGAACAGTGATTTTCCTTTCTCATATATTTTTGCAGGAACTTGTAATATGCTAGACAAATTTTATAATATTCATAGTGTTTTTATTTTAATATTTGCTACTTTTGATGATGTGCATTGTTTTTTTTTTAATTAATAGTAATACAAACATTCAATTAAGCACATCAATTTTTATGATAATTTATACAATTCTTCTTGGATGCTATACTTATATTAATGCCAGCATGTGTTCTGCGACAATATTTTAAAAGTAAAATATTTTAGTATTATTTTTAATTTTTTATTATAATAGTAATTTTTTTTTTTTCATCACATGATTGCACTAATTTTTTTTTTTTTTGTCATTTAATAATTATTAACATTTGCTAAGTATTGTTTTTAGGTATTTTATTGCAATAGTAATTTGATTTTTTAGACATGTGATTACTTCAATAATTTTTTTTTTATTTTGTCACTTGCTAATTGCTAATATTTGCTAAATATCATTTTTGAAATTTTGATTTTTTGATTATGCTTACTTCCATGAAATTTCTGTTTTTTAATTTTTTGATGAAAATTGCAATTTTTTATGTGGATGGAACAAAATATGAATTTTGCCAGTATTATCTAAGATCCTTTATTGCTTGTTTGTGTCTGCAGTGGTTTTGGAGCTTCCTCTAGTGTTCAAAATGGCATAGTGTGCATACTAAATTGACACCCAAATTTTTGTGAACCAATAAAAATATTGAAGTATTTTGCATTATTTTGAAAAAATTAAGAATTTTATAAGAAAATCATTTTTACAAAATTCATTTTTGTATACATAAATTGTTTTTCTCTCTCTCAATATATCTATTTATATAATTAATTTTTATTAGTGATTTATATGTAATCATGTGAGAGGAAACCAGTACATTTAGACATGCACTACTGGTATTAGTTTTTTTTTTTTATTAAGGAAAATACACGTACAATTACAATATAAATCTTGTTGGTATACATTTGTTTGGTTTTGTTACACATATTATGACAATCATTAGTAAATAATTTTCGAAATTAGAAAATATACCCGCTTATCGTTCAAACTTAGACTATAATTATTGTGTACTAGTTTTATATCAGAATAACTGACTTTTCATTTAGTGACTTAGCCAGTGATCATTGTGCAGTCCATATTTTGATTGGCAGTGATCCTTTGTCATTCTCCATCTAACAACCATTTTTTAATCTTGAGTTAATTTTTAATTAGCATGCCTAAGGATAGGCTCTTCATCTAGTGGCCTAAGTTGCCCCCAAGTGTCCCCAAAGAGCTTTTCCAGCATTAATAATCACTTACTGGTATTAATTTGCTTGCATTCAACAGATGTTTTTTAAAAATGTAGGTGAATCACCTATTCTTAGAGATTATTATTATATAAACAAATATATATTGACCACATTTAATTCAGGACTTGATTTTATTATAAGCCTGATAATTAAAATGACAAAATATTTGTACAAATTAAAATCTAGTCCTGAATTAAGCATAGTCCGAAGATGTTGGTTTATATAATAATAAGCTTTAAGCATAGGTGATTCACCTACACTTTTAAAACATCTATCGATGGGTGAGTGCAAGCAAAGTAATACCAATAATGCATGTCTGAATGTTTTGGTTTTTTCCCACATGATTACATATATTTATGTAATATCGGACAAAATAATATTTAATAAAACAACCACTGGAATTCTATAATTTTAAATATTCAATAAATAAATAAAAGCTACACCATCCAGTAATATATATATATATGTGTGTATGATACTTATGGCAATATTTTGATATTATAATTTTTATTATATTTTTTTATTCTAATCATATTTAACTTGCATATATTTGTTTAATATTTTACATTCATTTATTTAAAAATGGAATACTAATTATTATCATCTCATTAGCAGTTATAACTGAGTTTGGCCATTGTAATTCCATAGGGGGGGGGTAGAGAAAAATAAAAAAAAATTTAAAGTGAGTTTTGTGATGTTTATCCAAATCTATTAATGAACAAATGCATCCACATATGCACCACAAAAGTCCCAAAACTTTTTAAAAATAACTCCCTCCTTTTTTTTCTGAAAATTTTCACTGTCTTGCTTTATTATAATTCTCTAATTATATTCTTGACTACATCTTCTCAGTGAAAACAATTAATATTATCCCTCTTTAGAATATTCTTTGAAATAATTTTTATAACAAGTGTGGTTTTCTTCTTTCATATAAACTGTTCGAAATAATCATAATGCAATTCTTTATGCATGCCTGTTACTGTTAATTTGCTTTCCATGCCCTTTCTATTGAATTTGTGTTTTTTCAATAGGAGATTAAATAGCATCACATTCAACAAACTAAGGAACATTTGTAACATGCTTATATTAAAGTCATAGTTATTGTTTTTTGTATTAATCATTAGCCATGGGATCAGAATTAGGCAAAGGTAAACAATTTTACAGTTAAATTTCATCAGTCTGGTTCTCATAAATACAGTATTGAGAATGGTATAAATATTTTTCATTATCTTTTTCTGTGGAATTGCTTTCATTTCTAATCTTGATTTCAAATTCATTTAAAGTTATAGTTTGGAATAAAGCTTTAGTTGATATTTTTAAAAAATTGTTTGGCATTATTGGTTCCACATATTCTTATTATGAATATTAGTTTATTTTGCAAAATATTTTTAAAGTGCAGTATGTAGTTATTCTAAATACAGACAGATAATCATATTAAATTCATTTTTGGTTGCATTTTATAAAGTAAATATCAGAAAATAATAATGAATTCTTTACAACAGCTATATAAATCTTAGTAATAATAGTACCATAAAAAGTCTTTTTCAACATCTAGTTTGGTGCACTCATAGCTGTTATAAAGAATTCATTATTATTTTCTGATTATTATTTTATGGAAGACAAAATAAAGATTTTTATTCTTTTCCAATTTTGATGAAAGTAAATATTATATTTAATTTATTTATATCTACATCTTGTGAATTTTTTAAGGTAATAAAGATTTTTCTTCATTTCTCTCTCTGCAAAAAAAAAAAAGTATCATTTTGCTATATAAAGTTAGTAAGTTATGATTTTTTTAATAAGCTTACATTCATTAACTTATGACAATATATCATTTATACATATATGATGATTTTGTAATTCATTTTATGTCAGAAAAATACATCGATAATGGAGCAGTTTTTGTTATTGTTCACAAATATTGCTATTTCAATTTTTTAAATTCAGAAGATCTAGTTAAAATCCGTTTAAAAGTTTATCACAGAATAATTACCTCATATCTATATGAATATAAGTGTGCATATTCTGAGGAAAATTTTCACAAAAAATTGTAGGTAAAATAGAATTAAAATCACTATTCTTATTGTTCATATGAAGTTAATATTTTATATTAGCATGTAAATTGGCAATAAATTTCTGGACATGCAGTATATGAAATGTGAATAAATAAATAAGCAAAGCATCTTTTGAAATTAATTTGCCTTGCAAAACGAGATATTTTCCTGTTTCATGTTTGCTGTTAAATCGATATATAAAACATAACATAATCATCATCATCAACCATTAATAATCCACTGCAGGATGAAGATCCAAGTTCAATTCATCTTCTCTGATCTTTAGCTTCTCTTTTCCACATTATCCTACACACTTTCTTATTTCATCTATCTATCTCACATGTGGTCTCTCTGGGTCTTTTACAATCTCTTGGAATACAATTCAAGATTTCAATTGTCCATCTATTATCATCTCTTCTAGCAATATGTCCAGCCCAACTACACTTCAATCTTTTAATTTTTTCAATGAGGTCATTAACACCTGTTTATTCTCTTACCCATATATTGCATTTTCGATCTCTTCTTGTTACATCCAACATGCATCTCTCCATACTTCTTTGAGTGGGCTGAAGTCTCTGTATTGCTCTTCTATTAAGTGTCAAGTCTCAGATCCATAAGTAAAAACTGGTAAAACACATTTATTAAAAACTTTCCTTTCCAAACACATATGCATATTTCCTTTTAGTATCATGTTATTCCTACCAAAAGCACTCCAGCCAAGTTTAATTCTATGATTAATTTCATTCATTATGTTTCCATCTGTATTAATAATCTGACCAAGGTATTTGCAACTATTAACTTCTTCTAACTCATCATAATCAATCTTTATTTTCATATTTTGAGAAAATCCATTAAACATTACTTTAGTCTTTTTAACATTTATCTTTAATCCTACTTTCATATGATAACTCCTGCAACATTTCCTGCAGCTCTAAAGCATTATTTTCAAAAACAACTACATCATTTGCAAAATTGAAATGCCTTAAATAATCTCCATTTACTTTCACCCCTTTAGCTTCCCATTTTAATCCACAAAATACTTCTTGCAGCACTGCTGTAAAAAGTTTTGGAGATATGGAATCACCCTGTCTTACACCCTTCTCAATGTTGACTTTCCTAGTATCATTATGTAATCTAATTGTTGCTGTTGCATTTTTATAAATATTCTTTAAAATATGACAATATCCTGGATCTACACCTGCTGAAGAAATGTTTATAGAATCAAATGCCTTTTCATAATCTACAAATCCAAAACACAATGGCAACTCAAATTCATTTATCCTTTTTATAACTTCTCTCAATACCTGGATATGATCTACTGTACTAAAACCACTTTTAAATCCAGCTTGTTCTCTTGGTTGGTGGAAATCCAGTGTTTTCTGCAGGTGAATTGTAATTATCTTGGTAAAAATCTTGTATAAAACTAATAGGTCTGTAATTTCTAATATCTTCTTTATCATCTTTTTTAAATATTAATATTAATACTGCATTCTTCCAATCATCTGGTACATCTTTATCATTTAGACATTTGGTATATAACTTTGCTAAAAAAAATTCGATTTCTTTACTTGTTTTTTTTTTTAATATATCAATTATAATTCCATCATTACTTTCCTTTTTTCTTACATTTAATTGCATGTCTCACTTCTTCATTTAAAATTCTTGGCAATTTGGAAGATGTAATAGATATAGGAGGTACTTGTTGTTTATTACTATATAATTCTTGATAAAAGTCTTCTACCCATTTCATGATGTCATCTCTCTTTTTAGTAATAATTCCGTCTTTTTTTCTTATTGCAGATATAAATTTCCTACCAATACCAAAATGTTGTTTTACACTCATGAGACTTTTATTCTCTTCTACAGCTTTCTTTGCTAATTCACAGTTATACTTTCTTATATCATTTTCAACTTTTTTCTACACAATTTTACAAAATTCAAGATATTCAATCCTTTTTAATGCATCATTTTTGTATATCTTCATATTCCTTCTTTTCTTCATAAATTCTTTAGTCTCAGTAGATATTTTATTGGTCAATTGCTGCTTTTTTATACCAGCTCTCTTTGTTGCAGTTTTTAAAAGTGTATCAGTTATTTTCATATTAATTTCATTCAAATCTGAATCATGTTCAAAATCTACTAATACCTGAAACCAATTTGTAAGTTCTAATTTAAAATTCGTTAGAATGTTTCTGAAGGTTAGGAATATCAATTGTAAATATTGTTTTTCTTAATAATTTTTGTCTCTCTGGTTTTGCATTAATACATATCTTACATCTTACTAATCAATGATCATTGCCTGTGTTGAATTTATTAAGAACATTGCAATCTTGAAATATATATTTTTTGTAAGTCAAAATATAACTAATTCTGCTGTACCTTCATTTGAATGCTTCCATGTCCATTTCCTTTTAACATTTTTCTCAAAAAAAGAATTCATAATATAAAGTTTTTTCTTTTTCTGCAAACTCCACAAGCCTATGTCCTCTCTCATTTGTATTACCATAACCAAAATTACCTACAGCACTTTCATCTTTCATTTGTTTACCAATTCTAGCATTAAAGTCTTTCATAACAATTTTAAAATGTTGTTTGCTCTGATCAAAAGCCTTTTGTATATCCATTTAAAAATCTTCTACTATTTCATTACTATGAGAACGTGTTGGGGCATAAACCTGAATTATCTGTATTTAGTATCTGCTATTAAGTTGTATAACTAATCTTGCCACTCTTTCCGATACACCATCAATCTCCACAATGTTGTTCTTTCACTTTTTATTTATAATGAATCCTATTCCACTTGTATTTCCAATATTTGTGTCTTTATAATAGAGTTCATGTCCACTTTTTATATCAATTGTCTCCTCACCTGTTCTTCTAACTTTACAAAATCCAATAATGTCCATTTAATATAAGACAGTTTTCTTCTTCTAATTCTTGCAATATTTTTTTTTCTTGAAAGTGATCTGCAGTTGTAAGTACCTAAATAAAAAGTCATCATCAAGTGGCAATCTGGGTCCACAATCAGGGGATTCTTAGCACCCTCCACCCTCAGCCATCAATCGCTGCCTTAGTTGGTGACTTTACAGCTTCCTGAGAATAAGGGCCATGATTTATTTTTGTCTGTCACAATTGTATATATGTATTGGAAAAATATTTATCATTTACAGAAACATTCATTCTGCCTTATCAGGCAACTGAAAAGAAAGACCATGGTATTTCTTGATCTTAAATTCAGGTAAAAAGCCAATAAACTCACCATACTGGCTAATGTGTGTTGGTGAGCAGCCCATCCATGTTTGTATACTATATGAATAATCACATAGTAATAACAGCTGCAATGACGAAAATGTATAGAGTGGACATTAGGAATTTGCCCTGCTCGGTTCCTTTAAGGCCTCCAAGAGAAATCAAAGGGTCTTCTTTCAGTTAATAGCAAACTCCTTTCTGCAGCCACGCAACACAATAGTTGAATGTATTTATTCAGTGCATTAAAAAAATTTAAAAAGTCTTTTTAGTACAATATAAACATTTTCCCTTCATATCTTCAGCTTTATGATGTAATTCATGGAATATAGCAAAGTAAAAATCTCATTTTTCTAAACATCATTTGATTCTTCATCATTATCACTTCTGTCGTGTATTTTTTTTATGTAATTTGATTCTCTGTATTCAGAGATAATATTAAAATATTATACCCAATGATATGATTTGAAAAGTTCTATGCTAAGTTATGCAATGATAGAATCTCAGAGCTAAAGATTTTAATACCAATTTTCAGTTATTAATTAAATTATTGAATGTTTAATCTGCCTTTACACTACTCAGATATCATTAAGATTTCCAAAGCACTTAACTATATCATTATAAATATAAAACAAAGTGATATGTCATTTACAAATAATGTAATATTTTATCCATTAGTGAAATGATGGGAAAAAACATATATATATATCTTACTTGAAAGAGAACTTGATATTATTTTATTAACAGTTGCTGTTGTAAGCATTTTATATCTTTTGTTTTATTATTGCCAAAAAAATGTTTTAATTGGCATTTTTACTTTATAATCACTGCCAACAGCATCTTTCTTGAAATTGATTGTAAAATTTATTGTTATTTTGCATTATCTTAAAATAAACAAAGCTATTATTTGTAGGAATATTACTTTTAAATCTTTATTGCTTTTATTCCATAACATTATTAACTCAATAAATCTTGTATCACCAGAAAAATAAGGTTTTATAATTTTTATATTTTTCTCAATTATTTTTATTTTATAGAGATTTATTATATTCAATCTTTCCTAACATTCTGTTTATTATTTTTTGATATTGTTTCTTAAATTTGAAGACTTTAAACAAAGTTTTTGTTGACAGAATCTACCTGATTGCTCTTCATAATAGCCCTTAAGTGCCACGTGTAAAATTGAGTTAAATTTAAATTTTTTTTATTATATTATTTATCACTGTCTATTAATCTCTTATATACGTTTTATTAATAATAATTACATAAATAGTTATCAAATCTTAAGACCTTATTATTTGATTTCTATAGACATGTCTCTTAAAAAATTGTGTTGTTTTCATTTTTATTTACATTTCATGATTTTATCATGGTGCACAAATTAAGGCAAAAAAAATTTCTAATAGCTTGTAACTATACTAGTTAGTCATCTAGTATTAATATCTACCTATTCTTAATTAGAATTAAAGGTTCTATTTAACTTGAGTTAATTGGTGAATGCACTTATGCTAAAAAAATTAAAAAATGAAAGAATAATATGATACTTCATCATCAGTGAATGATGTGGTTTATACTTTTTATTACAGAAGTTGCAATAAATTTATTTAAATCCAAGGAGGATTAAAATTAAAAAATAAGATTGTAATAAAAACATGAACAATCAAATGAATGCATCAGAAGTTACTCTTAGTATTAATAAAGAAAATAAAGAACAAAATAGACAAAAGCAATTTTAAAAATGCATGTTTTATTAAGGCAATAGTTGATATATTGGTCTCCAATCATAAGATAACCTTGATTTGAATTATTCTTTTATTATCGTCAATATTTTGTATATAATGTCTATTTTATTAAAATTTATGAAATAAAAATATTCAAAATATTCTTAATAGTTGTAATATTATGGAAACATTTTTCTAATAATAATTTAGGCTTGAAAAGTTTTACAATCATTTTTTTGAAGAAAAATATTATTTTTCAGACTATTGATATTAGTTTATAAAAAGTTAATTTATTTCATGAAGTCTTCTTTTTGAAATTAGTATGTCTTGTTAAGAGGAAAAACTAAATTATAAGATTTCATTTTTAATTCGATCTATTGTGAGAATCATATATTATTTAATATATCTGAAAGAGTTGCTATATATTTAATGGTTATATTGATGATCATTTATACTTTTGTAAATCACTTTTCAGTGATCACCTAAAAAAGTTTGTCAGTTAGACTTCCTTTTTTTCATTCATGAAACATAGTATTGAAATGATCAAAATTTTGAAAGATATATTGTCATATTTACTTAGTCCATTCATTACTTTGAATGTATATTTTAAAACTATATTATGTAAGCATTTTGGAAGACAAGTTCATATTACATTGAAAAAAAGATGAAAATATTTAAATTTATGTAGATCATGTAGACAAATATGAGAAATATGAGAATGGTGAAACCCATAAGCTATCCAATTACATGATTTAAATATATATTAAGCATTTGTGGGATTTTCCTGGAATTTTTTCTATTGATGTCTATAAACAGTACTGTTCAAATATTATAGAATATCACTTTATGTTGATTACAATCAATTTTTTATTCTTGTTATAAATTAATGCTTTTTTCTATTACTTAGTTTCATCGTTTATTTAAATAATAAAAAGAGATTTTGATTTGTTTATAAATATTTTGAAAGCCATTTTCAATAATTTTTACAAATACTAAGATGGTTTATAACTGCTTATAATCTACCACTTTAAATTAATATTTGGCTAAAAATGTGATTCCTTGTAGATGTAAGTTTCATTAAGACTCAACATGTTAACTGATGGGGAGTTCATGACTAATTATCAATTATAATTCTGCACAATTAATTACCAAGATAGTAGAAACTATTATTCTGTTCAAAGATCAGAGACTGATTGCATTAGTTACATTGTCAAACTACAAATTAAATTGATAATTCTAAAAATTATTTTGATTTTTTTATATTCCACTTTCAAAATTTTGTTTGTATATTTTTATTTTTTTTAATGATATTAATGACTCATAATTCTTCTTTTTTTCTTTAAGTAAATAAACTCATTATTATTTTTTTAAAAAGGTAAATTATAAAGTTATTGTGAATGTTGTCATATATAAAATTAATGAAAAAAGAGAAAAAAATTAAGGAGAGACTGCAAAAGAAATGGAGATTTTTTTTTTTTTTAAAGTCTTATAATGTATTAAAAACTTTCCTTTCCTTTAAAATTAGTTGGATATTACTGATCTTTCTAAGCTCTTGTTATTATTCCACTAGATAACAGCAAAATGAGAAGGATGAGTGATTTTTTTTCGATTGAGAAAAGACTAAATGTTATGTGCACTACTTTTTTCTTACCTTTTGCGCGTGCACGTGTTTTATAAAACTGTAATGATGACACAGAGGGAAAAAAATGAAAAAAATAACTCAGCAGATGTTTTTTAAAATTAAGGGCAGTAATTAAAAAACACACACATATGAAATGCAAAGGTTTTAGAATTAGAAAAAAAATTGTAAGACTAGATGAAAATTTAAATTGAGATTTATTATTTTTTATATATAATGACGATGATGAGATAAAAATAATGTATAAAGAAATTGAAAGAAAAGAGCAAAATAGGTATAAAATGATATTTTAAGATTGGAATGCTGGGATATGAAAAAGAATATGAGATTATATAAGGTTACAGATTATTAATAAGAAATGATAGAGATTAAAGATTGGTAATTTTTTGCTTTGAAAAAAAAACCTCTGATAAATATAAAATATTACAACATTTATCAATAAATCATATAAAAAATTGTATAAATTATTTACATGACCAACAGTACATCATCTGTTCCCAGATTACATATTTCTATTGATTAACTAACTTTTTTATTCTTTTTATTCTTGAAATATCTGCTTATAAAAAAAAATAAATGTAACAGATCATAGCAAAATACGATAACTGGAAATAAAGTAAATTCAAATACCCAATATTATGAAAATTATTTATTTATTGTTATAAAATATATAACACCACTATGCAATCCACATTAAACTGACATTTTTAGAATTCAATCTCCAATACCTTTATGCACATCTAAATATCTATATGTATTTCACTAGAGATAGGTCTAATTTTCTCAATCCACAATATTAATTGTCTATCAACAAAATCAAATAATATCTTCTGATAGTAATTCCTCTGTGAGCCTTCTCAGACATATAAAAATACTAAGATCAGGGCCATCTGTATGGAATGCTAACCAGCTCATTAATCTTTAGGTAACTGGTGCATGAAAAAGAAAACTCGATGACTGTGGGCTAACACTCACAGTGATCTTGTTGCACTAAATGCTTGACAACAGAGAACATCTCCCACAAAAGACAACAAAGCCAAAATTTCTCCTTATTTATGTTATTGCATATTTTCTTATCTTCACAGTAATAAAATCTTGACTTTCAGATTTAATTAGTGTATTTTAATTTAATCACAAACAAAATCTTTTCATGTTTTAATTTACATCTTTCTTACCACCAGGGCCGGCGCTGGGTACTAGGCGCCCGCATGCAAATTTGATTTTGGCGCCCCTGTCAATATGTATGTTTACTAAGGTGACCCGACCGTGTCCCGTGGCGTTTTAAAAAAGTCATGATTTTTAGAAAGAATGCACGATGTAATGCTATTTTTGATATCAAAAATAGCATAAAATTGATTGTTAAATTATATATTATTTCATACAAACGATTTGTATGAAATAATATATAATTTAACACGGCAAATTTAGATGTTAGAAAAATTTGCAGAAATTTTAAAAATAATGTGTTTGTTAAAAATAGACAGAGTGATTCAAATATATATATATAATAAATTAAAAAAAAATAATGTTTGAGATTAAAATATTTAAATGTTTAAAATAATTTTGAAAAACATTTACATATTTTAATCTCAAATATTTTTTTTTTTAAAATTTCATATTTATTATTTGCGTCACTGTCTGTTTTTAACAAACCCATTATTTTTAAAATTTTTGCTAATTTTTCTAACCTCTAAATTTATGCAAATATTAGCAAATTTAATAATAAATTTACAATTTATAAATGAAATAATTTTAAAAAAAGATAATATTACAAACATATATATTTAATTTATTATTATTAATGTACGCTATATCTATATAAACGCTCCATATAAACCAAATTTTTAATCAGCCCCCCGGGTCAATGGTGTCCCGTTTTACCAATGTTAAAATCTGGTCACTTTAATGTATACCACCTACATGTTATAAATATTAGTGTACAAAATCTTTCTAAGGGAAACAAGGCAATGTAAATAAATAATTTTTAATATTAAAAAAAAAGAAAATACAGTTAAAAAAAGTAAATGTATTACAAAACATGTTATAATTATAATAATTTTATACTCCTTGACTTCATATTAATAAACCTTGATATGATTGTATTTATTTCCAGTTCTGCACAAATATCATTTTCAATAGCAATTAATGCCAAATTAACAAGCCGTTTTTGTGACATAGTTGTTCTCAAGTAAGTTTTAATTAATTTTAACTTAGAAAAAGAGCGTTCACCGTTTGCAACACTAACAGGTAATGTTAATAATATTCTTAAAGCTATTGATAAGTTTGGCATAGATAAATTATTAGAAACTATAAAATTAAGTGTTTCGAAAGGGTTTTGAGATTTAAAAAACCTTTTGAAAAAATATCTCGAAAGCACATAATTAGTCGAATAAATCTGTAGCATTAATATCTTTACTGTTATCAAATTTCAAAATATTTTCTAAATCTTTGCATTTTGCTTGTAACTCGCTCTTATTAATTTCTGATATTTTATATAGAAAATTGAAATTATTATAACATGCTTCGAGGAGTTCAAAGCGTTCTGTTAAAGAATTAATCGCTACATCTAAAAGTGTAAAAAACATGTTTATTTTAAATTTTTCTTCAGGTATTTGAGGTGTTTCGTCCTGATGCTCGTAATCAAATTGACGAGTTTTTTTCCGTTGTCGAACTTCTTTGGCAGTTTTAAATTCTTTCTCTCCATCAACCTCTTCGCTAAGTTCATCTGCAATTTTGAGAATGTTTTTGAAATTTGAATCTGATCGATATTCTCGTAAAAA